>PVLD010006636.1:0-98770 GCA_004027595.1 Dinomys branickii | reverse complement strand
CTGTACAACAGTTTTGGTAGTATGGCCATTTTTACAATGTTAGTTCTTCCTAACCATGAGCATGGTATGTTTTTCCATTTATTGAAGTCCTCTTCAATCTCCTTTTTCAGAGTACTGTAGTTTTCACTGAATAAATCTTTCACATTCTTTGTTAGATTGATTCCTAAGTATTTCAATTTCTTGGTTGCTATTGTAAGACCAACGCATTTTTTGATCTGTTGTTGTTGTCTGCCTAGTGAATGATTTTGTTGAGAGAGGTGATTTGTAAGTCAGTGTCACTCTTCTTGTACAGGCCCTACCTTGTTTTCAGGGACAGTCACTATTCATGGCTGTGAGCCTGGAAATAGCTGGTGGAGAGGAAGGAACAGCGTAGCAGCAGGGGCCTGAGGAAGGGACAGAGGGAACGTCGCCTTGTACCTGCTGCGGCCCAGCTCGGTGGTAGGCAGTGAGCACATGTTGCTCTTGACCAGCAGGCAGTGGTGTTAGCCCGACACTGGGCAAAGCTAAATATCAGGCAAGGTTTTCAGCACCTTATACGGAGACATGCCATGTTGGGACCACTGTTCCCATCTGACAGTTTTAAGGAGACTGGGACCCAAGAAGAGACAGTCATTTTGCCTGAGGTCATGCGCTAAGGCCAAGCCAGCAGTTTTCTACACAGGTTTGTCTTGTGTTCTGTCTTCCCAGTGCTTTGCATGGAGCCCAGGGCATCACGTACGCAATAGAAATGCTCTCTCACTGAGTTCCTCCTCTGTTTCTCACCGTGTATTGATAGCTGTCAACAAACAGAAAGGTGGAAGAACAGTAGACACCATACACCCAGCACAGACCTGCGGTGGTAAGTATTGTTATCCTGTTCGCTTCCCTGTATGTGCTTGCCTGAGATGTGGGAATGCTGCAGCCCTGCGACACTTCACCCTATGTAAATAATTCCTACCGGGAATTTAAGCAATCATTTTCTCACCTCAGAGCCATAAATGGCCAAGTGCTCCACACAAGCACCCTCCTATTTCACACTGCCCTTGGTTGTTTTCCACAGTAAGACCTTTACAAGAAACCAGGTAGCTGCCTTTGTCACCATGGTGCTGTCTGTGTTTCCTGAGGGGCTGAACTGAAGCTGACCACCGGCACCTACCTCTGCTCCTGCCACGTGTGTCTGCTTTCCTGTCGTAGCATGGCAGCCCTGAGTTGCTGCTACATACTGCATGGCCCACAGAACTTTTCAGGGAAAGGTACATCTCCAGCTATCATTAGATTTTACTTGCCATAGAGGTGGCTTCCATCCTAATGGAGGAATTTTATTATTATTTTTTTGAGACAGGGTCTCACTATGCAGTTCACGCTGGCCTTGAGCTCACTTTGTAGCCTAGGCTGGTCTTGAACTCACAATGATCCTCCTGCCTCAGCCTCCAGAGTGCTGGGATTACAGGCGTGCACCACCTTGCCCGATGGAGCAATTTCATTTTAATCATCTGGGGACTCACTAGGTGTCAATGGGTGTATTTCCTGTGAGGTTTGCTGACATTATTTCCTCCCTCTTCACAATGTGACTGTAACAACAAAATCCTCTTTGGATAACAATAAACTGTGATTTGTGAACTCATACTTTGATCTCCTTACTGGCCCTACACCCAAGGTCTTTGAGATGGACACTGCTGAGTGTGGGAGAGACATGTACATCTTGGAGGGACAGAATAATTCACAAGTGTAAGCTCTTTTCAGTAAATGATGGAACAATGGGCAGTCAGGGTCCTAAAGTCAGACGTTGGTTATATAGTTGATTTTTTGGAGGCTGTGAGCATTCCCAGGAAGGCGCTTCAGGGGTGAGAGGACTAACACCATCTTAGAGATCCAACTGCGAGCTGTTACAACCTCTGTGAAAGCCTTCCAGGGAAAAACAGGTGGAAGGAACCAACTGTGCTAAGCCTCTAGTTTCTACTGCAGAAGTTTTTGCTCAGAGGAAGTTGACTAGTTCAGTTAAGGAATCTGCCAATTCCCATGCACAAAATGGTAATACATGTTATTTTCCTCTTTTCTAACAGTAAGTGACGCATTATAACTGTCTCTTTTCTTCCTATCCAGTAGGAAACATGGAGATAGTTTTTTGTTGTTGTTGTTGTTGCAAATGGGAGGAGAACCAAGAGCGAGTGTGGGAGACAGAGAGGGCTGTGGCGAGGGAAAATGGATGTAGAAGGAATTATATGTTATATCCATGCACCAGCTCCATATGATGAAGGCACTCATTATGGTCTGCAAACATATCTGATAAAAATAAAAAAGATGCAATATAAAACATTAAAATAACAGACTGCAGGTGTATAAATGTGATGGCTAGAGCTGCAGCAATTACCCTGAGACCCGAGGGGACACACACAAGAAGGCAGATGGAGTAGCCAACTTCCCAAGCACGCTAAGGTGCAAAGGGAAAGCAAACGCTGGCCTTTAATGATATCACTGAACCTCTCTGTTCTGTAAAATACATTAATGAAAAAGTAGGTGCACAAAGTCCAAAAAACAAACGGGATGGGAGGCACGGGAGAGCTCACGGCCTGGTTCCCAAGAAGGAAGCCAAAACTTAACTCAGAATTTAAAAGAAAGTGAAGCAAGCTAGGCAATCACGATGGTCAAGTTTGCTGTATAGTGCTTTGAAATTCCCATGGGAAGAATTCAAATGAGGCAACTGTTCAAATTCAGTCGCTTTGCTCTGCTTTCACTTTGATTGTACGGTAGCCTTTTCCTGCTGTCCTTTCCATGTGCAGAAAAAATCATTTTTCATTTGTCGTTGCCATATTCATGAATCTCCAATCAAATAAATCCCTTAAAAAAAAACAACTCCTGCGTTTAGCCAACCTCTCCTGTAATCTCTCTCCAGCGATTATAGGCATGTACTATCATGCTGGGCTGAAACCCTTAACATTTTTAACCTGTTAAAATTTACATTTTAACAGTTCCTAATCAGGAACTGTATTTCCAGGCCAATCCCCATAAAAAAAATAATTTTAGGACTGGGGCTGTAACTCAGAGGTAGCAGTTACCTAGCATGGGAGGCCACCAAAGAAAAAATAAAAAAAGCAAAACCAACACACACAGAGGAAAAAAAAATCAAAACACCCAAATAAAACAAACTTTGAACTTCGGAAGTGTAATACCAGAATACTGTACACCCCTCCCCCATTTTCTCTAACTATCTTACTACTATAGTGTGTCACAACTAAGAAACCAACATTGGAATAGCAGAATACTTCTATTTCACTCATTTTCTCTCTAATATTCTTTTTCTTTTCCAAGCCTCCTTAGTGAACCACATTACATTTAGTTGTGGTATCATTCTAGTTGATGATAGTTCATCAATTTCTTTTTCATTCTAGAAAACGTGTTTTCAGGCTACAGGTCAGGCGTTTTGGGACTTGTCTTTTTTTTTTTTTTTTTCAAAGAACTGGGTTATTCGGAGGAATACCTCAGGGATATGTTATTCACATTATTTATTCCTGATAACATCCTCGGCCATTTGGCTAACGTAGCGCTTGCTGGGTTTCTCCATTACGTTACTCGTCCTCCTCTCCAGAAATCAAGCTTCATTAAGGATGAACGGTGCAGAAGCCGAGCTCCCTCTCCTGGAAGAAGTATACACAGAAGTTTAGAATTCCCCGGCAAGGTAGGTATCGGTCAGGAAGGAAATGGGAGGAGGGGGTGCAGTCACGAAGAGGGGTGAGACTGTGTCTTGCCAGAAGAATGGAGGGGGACGGGTGAAGTGCGGTGAGGTCCAGGCAGGGCCAGCCTGGCAGAGGGATCGAAGGACCCAGCCAGGCACCGGGCAGGCGGAGGTCGGCGGGAGAGGCGAGGCTGGACTCAGGAAGTGGTTTGAGCAACTGCTTAAGAAAAAGATTCTCTGGCCGGCTCTTCAGAGCGCAGATCGCTGCCTGCGGACCATTGGGCCCTGGGTTAGCCGTGAGGGTGTCAGGTTGAGGGCCTGGCGCCCTGGGTTTAAAACAACAAAAAAACGGGACAGCTGCGCCTGAGCCCGGTAGGAGGAAGCGGCCAGCGGCGGAGGGAGCTCTGAGGACTTGGCGGGCGTGACAACCCTCACCTTGTCCCTCCGCGATTTAGTCTACGTATTTCTTCTTGGATCACCTAGAACATAGTTCCCATTTCCGTACATGTCTCGCCATCTTGGAGGCCACGGTTTACGCGGAAGAGAACGCGAAGGACTTCCGGGTCACGGCCTTTTGCCTAGGTAACGGAAGCAAGGTCGCGCGCTGCTGCCTTTCTTAGCATTAAATTTGTGTGAAAAGAAGTGGTTTCCATCGCAGACCCACCCGAGGCCTGTGCAGTACTGTAACCTCTCATCGGGTCATTCTGTCAGTGTTGCTCTGCGCGCGGGGTCCTGAAGAGACCCGAGTCTGACGTCACCCGGCTGGAACGCGGGGTTCCGGGGCATGGTCGGGGCGCGTGAAGGACTCGGGTGCAGACGGTGCCTCTTGCCGGGGCTCCTCCTGCTGCCGGTGGCCATCACCAGGACCCCTGTGGGAACTTGGCGGCCCTCATGTGAACCGAGCCCCGCACAGCACTCGGGGCGGCCGCGCCTAACGCTGGGATCTAATTCCGAACTTCCGGCACAACAACCAATGAACATGCAGCTGCTGGGTGTAAGTACGGTCAGCAGTTACTTATTTCTGGTCATTCATTTCTTTCTAGGTATTTATTTAGAGGTAGCTTTAAAATTAACTGTATCATTATCTAAATGTGCATGTAAGTATTATGTCATGTATGTACTCATATACGGTATGATGTCAAAATAACATACAAAAATAGTAGAAGTCTAGTACGTTTTCGAATAACCATCCCTAAAGTCTTGATACAATTTAAATATGTATGATGTGTTCAAAAGCAAACCCAAAAGAGATTACTTGGTTTATAATGTTCTGAAACTTTTTTTTTTTTGCTCTGTATGTTTTGCATATTTTTCTAAACCAGTACAAGCCGTACTTTATAATAGCTGCATTAGTTCCTGTTATTTTATAAGAAGCACCATTGTATTGCCTACATCATATGGCAGTGTTTAATGGATTTCATTTTTATGCTTTTTAAGGAAGTAGCATGTGGAATTTCTAATATCCATTTTAGATTTTTTCTGCTATTGTATGCTTTCTTGGTTCCCATGGTCTCCTTAACCGGTGGCCAACACCCACTTAATTAAATTTATTTGAACATCCTGGTCTTTAACAACAGGCCGCTGTTGTTTCAGACTGAAAGGGGACCCCCTCCCGCGCCTCTAAAATGTATTGGTGGATAGTAGGTTCTGTTTTATTCTAAGTGTAGTTAATTTAAATTGATGCTTTAGTAAATGTTGATTAGGATGGAAATGTGGAAATCCCCATAGCACATATTTATGAAATAACATCAGTATTGCCATGATCATCCGTTATTCAACAGGGACTGAACATAAAATTGTTTTAGAGGAACCTGGCCCCTCCATCACTGTGGGATCCAGATTTAGTGCTTGGTATGTATCTTTTCTCTACAAAAACGCTTTGATTATACAAGTTTCCCTCAACTGCAAAACAAAGAAAAGAAAAAAATGAACCAAACGTCTTGCTGCGGAAGTTTGCCAGAATACACATTTCTATAATAAAGAGTACAAACAACAGTGATTATCTTACAGCTGGAAAGTAAGACTAAGATGTGCTTTTTATTTTACAATAGACATCTACTCAGAAACTACAGTTGTAGTATGCGGAAAGGAAGAGGAAGAACAAGCCGCGTCAGAAGGCGAAAACTCATCCGAAGTTCTGAATCAAGAGGAGGTAGTTTTGTTTTGGTTGCGGTGATGAAAGAAACACATAAGTTTTCTGAACATGTTCAAAGAGAATATCTTAATCAACACTCGTAAACGGTGCCCATATATTTTTTTAAACCTTGGTGAGAGTAGTATGAATCTGTTTAATTAAATGCTTCAGCCTCTTATCTGGAGATGATGACCCCACATTTCTGGTTCTGGTTCTGTCTTCTAGCTTTCTGTAGCATATGAGAGTGTGGGTGTAAATTCATCGCTTCTGACTCAGTGTAACCCAGGCTAAAAGAGATACAACATATGAAAGTGCTTGGCCAACTGTAAGGTGCTACGTAAGTGGAATTGTTATGTATATAGAAATTAGCGACACTGCTGCTAGTTAACCTCAAACGTGTCGGCACTGTTCTGAACTGGTGGTATCCATCTCTGCCCTCCATAGCCACTGTCCTGCTGAACCTTACCTTTTTTAGGTTCGCTTCTTTCTGTGCTTTCTGCTACTTGTCATGAGGATGATTTCAGCTGGTTCCTTGCTGGTTTGCCTACATCTTTATTTCCTGTCCCATTTATTGCTACCTAGTTTTCCAAAGACACAGCTTCCATGTTAGCCTTTTGGTGAGGAACCCCTGGGGAGCCTCATTCCCTGTTATGTGAGAGCTGAAGTCCTTCTGCCTGACATTCAAGTCCCTTTAGAAGGGCTCCTTACCCTGGTAGCTCCCTATGTCCGAGTACAGTATGTCATCTCTGCTCTCTGCTTCAGGAACACGCTTCCCACACTTCCACCTCCGCTGTTCCTCATAAAGAACAGTGATGACGAACCTCTTAGAGTCTTCAATGATATAAACAGTTCTCAGGGGCACGTGTGCCATAGTTTGCCCCCACTGGTCTGTAGTATCATGTGTCCTAGAGAATGTTTCGTGTGCACTTGAGAAAGTATGTATTCTGCTGCTATTGGTTGATGTCTGTCAGTGCCACCTGGTTTATTGTGTTGCCATCTTTTTCCTTGGTGATCTTGTACTCAGTTCTGCTCAATTACTGAAACAGGTCTTCAAGTTTCTACTTATTACTATAGAATTGTCCTTTCCTCCCTTTACTTGTTAGTTTTTGCTTCCTGTATTTTAGGCCTGTGCTGTTAGATTCACGTATGTCTATAGTCATTACATCTTTCTGATGGAGTAACACTTATGAAATGATATTTAATAATAATATCTAACTCTAGTGGGACCTTTGTTTTAATGTGTTTTTTTGATCTGGTACTAGAATAGTCTCTCCAGCTCTCTTGCAGTGGTGTGTATGATGCATCTTTTTCATGCTTTTACTTTGGATCTCTCTGTCTTTGAATCTAAAGTGTGTCTCCTGTACACAGGATTTCCTTGGGTCTTGTTTATTCATCTTAACGAACTGTTTTTTGCCTGGATTTCTGAATTCATTGACATTCAGTGATATTATTGATACACTTGGATTTACATCCGTCATTGTTTGTTTTGTTTTCTATATGTCTTGTGTATCTCTCTGCTCCTCTGTTTCTCCTTGGCTGTGTTCTTTTGTGTTAAATCATTATTTTTTAATATAATGTTTTTATTTCTTCATTGTCTTTTCATTACATTCTTTGAATTATTAATCATAGTTCTAGGGCTTACCATAGATGCCTTAGCTTGCTAAGTGTATTTTTGTCTAGGTCTTAGGCACCTTGGGCCACCATGGCAAAGTACCAGGACTGGGTGGCTTAAACAGTGTAAACTGATTTTGCATAGTAGTGGATGCCGGAAAATGTAAGGTCAGGGGCTGGCTGGCTGACTTGGATCCTGGTGGTGGCGCTCTTTGTGGTGGTAGCTGAGTGCATTTTGAGTATGTCCTCACATGGCAGGGGGTCTTTACCTCTTCTTTTTTTTTTCTTTTTTATGTGGATCTAGGTTTTATGAGGATAACCAACCCTGCAGCTTTAAATACGCACTCCCCCAGCCCTCTCTCTTGTAAGCCCCCCAAGTCCCATAATGAAGGCAGCAGTCATGATCTTATCTCACTCCTCTTATCGCCCTAAGGGCCCTCTCTTCACCTGCTGTGACAGTGGGGCTTAGGGTGTAGCATAGGAATTTCAGGAAGGCACAAACTTTCAGTCAGACAGTCTTATTTCTTTTTCAGTTCTTAGTAATATTTTGTAGTTTTTGATACACAAGCCTTGTACATTATTAGATTTATCCCTTAAGAATTTCATATTTCTGGGCTGGGGATATAGCTCGGCAGCACAAGTGTCTGCCTAGCAACACAAGGTCCTGAGTTTAATTCTCGATACCAAAAAAAAAAAAAAAAAAGAATTTCATATTTGTGATGCTACTAAAATGATGTTTTTAAAATTAAAATTTATGACTGTTTATTGCCAGTATATGGAAATGAGCATTTGATTTTGATGTTGATCTTATAACCTGCTACACTGCTGAACTTACTAGTTTTTCTGTAGACTCTCCTAAATCTTTTACATATGTGCTGGTGTCTTCTGAGGGTAAAAGTCTTACTTTTTTTTTTCAGTGTGATTTCTTTTTCTAGATACATTTTACTGGCTGACCCCTCAGTACAATATTGAAATGCAGGGGAAAGAGGGACAATTAGACATCCCTGTCTTGTTCCTGATCTTAGGAGGAACTTGCTTAGGTTTTTACCATTACATATATCAGTTATATATAAAGATATTTTTCACCAGCTTGAGAAAGTTTCCTTCTGTCTTACTGTATTGAGATTTTTGAAAATGTTTTTATTTTATTTTTTGAAGTATAAAAGATAAACAAACCAAAAAACCAAAAAAACAAACAAAAAAAGAAAACATTAACAAAAAGACACAAAGTAGCACAAGAACAGTACAATCAAAATTGAATTATAGACAAAGTGACGGAATCACCAATGGTTGTTGTATTACACATTGATAACTTCAGAGTGTATGCTTATGAAATCACGTATAGACATACAATCTTGATCAAACAATCAATCATGAACTGTTCCTTATCATAAAGTGACATAAGTCAATAGCAGCACCATGTTAGCCCTCCTGCATATACTGACATAGATACATATTTGTCTCCTTCTTCTTTTTCTCCTTCCCCTCATCCCATTTGATCCTTACTTTTGAGCAGATTCCCTTCATACCTCCTAATTTGTATTCCCACTTTCAGATTCTTATACCAGTGATACAATACGTTGCTTGCACATGTACCTCTGATTTATTTCACTTATGAGTATTTTCACCACATTGGGAAAATTTCCCTCTGTCTTACCATACTGAGATTTTTTTTTAATAGGAATGGATGTTGGATTTTTATCAAATGCTTTGTCTACAGAGGTGGTCATAAGGTCAATAATTTTGCTGTTTTAGATTACATTATTGGTGTTTTTTCATAAAATTTATTCCCTTTTGTATGAATCAGACTTTTATCACAGTGACAAAATATGTGAGAAAATCAACTTGAAGTGAAGCTTGTTCTGGCTCACGGTTTCAGGCCCTGGTCACTTGGTCCCACTGTTCCCGGGCCCTGGTGAGGCAGAACACCTCTGTGAAAGGGTTGCTGGAATAACCAGCTTGGTTCATGGCAGCCAGAAGGCAGAGTGGAGTAGAGAAGAAGGGGCTGGGAACAAGACAGACCTTCCAGAGCACACCATCAGGGACCTAGCTACTCCTTCCAAGTAGGCCTTAGCCCCTAAAATTTCTACCATCACCCAGGAATGCCATCAAATTATGAGTCTAACAGTTGATTAATCTACTGATGAGATCAAGGTCCATATGATCCAGTCACCCTCCAGAGGCCTTACCTCTGAGCGCTACTGAATTGACGGGCTAAGCCCAACGATGAGATTTTGGGAGATAGACCAGTCTAACCACAATGCCTTGTGTGATCTGTCTGATAAACCTCATCGAAGATATTCTTTTAAAGTGATAACCTGATTACATAGTGATTTTAATCATATTCTTTCCTGATAGTGAATGAGAACCATAAACCTGAATTTATAGAGCTAAAAAAGTGGCTGAAAGATAGGAATTTTGAAGACACAAATTTAACACCTGCTCGATTTCCAGGTAAGAGTGTGGCTCTCCTGACCTCAGGTGAGGACTGTGGGGACAACCTGGGGTGAGTCTCACAGTGGACTGGGTTTTCTCTGCCTTCCTGCCTGGGAGCTATACTATTTATTTGTACTTCATGTTGGTGTAAAAGTGAATGAAAGTGACCTGCAGAGAGAAGTGACAAAATGATGAAACAAAGTTTGAAAATTGAAAAAGGTGAATGAGGAGAGAAGCATAGGTTGAAGCCGCGAGTATGTACAACACCTGAACACCACAGGTATAAAATCTGACACACTTGCAGAGGCCAGCTGCAAACTGGACTCATCTTTCCAGCAGCTTGTACAATGGGTAGGATGAGTGACCGTCATCCAAACATTCTGTAAACCAGACTGCATTGTGTACTGAGCAGATACGGGAAACATGTTTGTGTACCTCGGTGCAACATCCCTGTGGCAGTTTTGTTGTTCATACTTGCAGGTTGATGGGATTTTCCCAGACCCCAGTAGATAAGAACAGCTTCCTAAAGCGGGGGGTGGGGGCAGAACCAGTTGAGGTGTGTGTTCTCTCCTGGGTGGTGTGGCTGCAGGAGAGTTTCCTGGGAATGCCTCCGCATACTTGTCCTTGGCTGGTTTGCAGCTGTGGTCCCCACACGTTGAAGAAGGTGTGTGTGGGGCCAGTTAGTCCTAGAGCTGTAGGCTTCCACAGTCACCTGAGCTGAGATAGATAAACATTGTCTTCTGTAAATGGAATCCTTTATCATGGAGGTTAGATTGATGTTTTCTTCTGGAACATTCTCTCCCAGAAGCTGGACATCTTGCTGTGTGTGTGCCTGCATACAAGGCCACCCTGCTCTACCCATGTGTGGGCTAGAGATGACCAGAGTGGTGGACCAAGATGTTCCTTGAAAGGACTCAGGGCCCCAGTGGCATAGGGATAGTTGGATGACTAGGACCCTGACGTTCTACCTCCAGGGGAGGCTGCAGATGGTTAGCTCACACAGAACTTGGAGCATAGTGCACAGATGCTCCTTCTGGCCATTAAGATGATCATTCAGGTACCCACTAGGTAACTGAACTTCAAGCAAATTGACTTTCTTTTGCATCTCCCATGATAAATGATTTCCCTAGGTAAGTGTGATTTTGCATGTGAACTTGTTCCCCAGGAGAGAGTCATGGGGTGACTGTGGGGTAAATGCTTGATTTGAGTGATGAGCCTAAATAACAAGAGAATGGCTCTCTCCATAAAACACACTATGGTTCAGGTTCAGGGAAGCAAAGGAAGACAGGGCTTTTAAAGGAGAAATGAGGAGGGTTTGGTAAGTTGTTTTGAGACAGCTGTCCTTGGCCACAGGACAGGTAATAAGGGCGGCATTCATCCCAGGTGAAACAGATGATTACTGGGCAGGCACTCTTGTGGAGCTATTTTTTTGTGCAAGGTTGTGGCTTTGGCAGAGTATTTTGTGATAATATCAAGAATCAACTGTGAAGACCCTCCCTTGCCCTTCTCTGGCTCCTTTTTGTCATGGTTTGACACAGGCGACTCCATTTTGGTTCTCAAAACTTTCACAGAGCTGTTTTTTTATTAGGGCCTCTCCTAGTTTATGATCATGAACCATGACTGTTGTCTGCAAACAGAATGTTTAACTCTCTGTTTCCATGTAATAGGCAATGGTTAATGAAAGCCACTCTCTCAGATTCCTGTTCTCTGTGGAGTTCTTCACCAGTTGGTCAAGAGAAAATAATGTCAAGAGTCTTGCTTTTAGATCTTTAGGTCTCAACGTTACCTTGTCCTTCAAGTATTATAAACCTATAGGTGATTCAGGCCATTTTCCAGAATAGCTTGCTGACCCTGTCCTCCCTGAAAATCCAAGGTTGAGAGACACTAGCTTTACCTTCAGATGATTTCAAACTTCATTCACAGTTTTATTCTAATAGGGATCTCTCGGACCTTGAAATTATAGTCAGAGTCATCCTTCTCTTGTCTTTGCTTCCATAGGTACAGGAAGAGGGCTGATGAGCAAGAAATCTCTGCGGGTGAGCACTTCTCTTTTATCCTTGAAACCCAATATATTCTTTGCTGCTTTGTTTTTAATGAAGTGAATTAAAAGTACTTCAGATGTGCAGGTGTTTCTCTTACATAGTGGATGTGTTTTAATAGAATTCTGTTTGTAGGATTAAGTTTGCTTTATAGAAAAGCAAAGAAGTCTGTATTTCTGTCATTTAAGTGTGTGTGGAAAGAGTCACTGACCGGCTAGGGCCGTGGCTGTTAGAGGCCCGCATCTCTTCCCACTCTGTCACTCCCTGAGTCTCCTCAGGGTTTTTGATTCCTGGACAGCAGCAGGCAGCAGAGGGGAGAGGAAGGGCAGGATTTGTCCCTTTGAGACCATTCCAGCCCCACCTGACAGGCCAGTGAGAGATCAGGTTCATGGCTCTCTGACTTCTATCAAAGGGGAGGCGTGCGTGGTCTCCTTTTCCTGGCTGTGTGTCCCCAGATGAAACTGAGAGGAAGGAGGAGAGAGGGCACGTTGGGCAGGCTAGTAGCAGTCTCTGCCCCAGCCAGTTTTAGAAACGGTCATGTTATAAATAGCCCGGGGAAAGTGCTCTCTCAGAGTCTGTGTGCTGTGTGGGAAGGAGTCTGGGGAATGGGGGAGGAGGCCTCGGAGCCCATCCCTGGGTTGCTTCCCACTTTCCTGAGCTAGCAAGACCTCAGTGCTTTGGGCATCTGTTTCCTTACCTGGAAAATGTGGAGTTCAGTGCCATAGATGATCTCTAAGGTCCTTTTTACTATTTTCTGTGCTGTTTTAAAGGATTATGCAATGCACAATTTTCTGTAAAGCTAAATGTTAATTTCTTCCTCTATTTTACATTTATTTAAATTTATATATTTATTTTACAGGGGCAGGGCAGGCAGGGTGGCGCTGGGCAGGTATCCCAGAGTTCCACACATGGCAAGCATGAGCTCTGCTGCTAAACTACCGCCCCCCAGCCCTTGTATTGATTTTCAGCTCCTCAGTTTAATTTGTTTTCAATTCAGTGTATACACATGTTCATCTGAAAGAATAGTATCTATCAATGTCAGAATCCTATTATGCTGTTTTTATTATTTTTAAGCTTCCAATTTTAAATACATACAACTTAAAATTTACCACTTTAACTGTTTTTAAGTGTATGTACCCTTCAGTAGTGTTAAGCGTGTTCACGTTGTTATGCAAGGGTTTCGTTCTCTTTCTTGCCTGCCTGTCTGCCTGGGCTGTATTCCCAGCCTTTAAAAAATTTTTTAGTTTGAGATAGGGTTTGCTAAGTCACTAAGTTGCCCAGAATTTTATTTTCTAGGGAAATTCTAATTGACTTTATTCTGAAGCAGAATTTGAGAGCAAGATACACACCTCATATGTGCAGTGTTATCTGTGGGAGCTTTGCTTAGATCAGGAAATGATGACTGGGAGTTGCTTCATATGTACTTTCAAATGTGGCTTTTTATTAAACTTTTAAAAAAGAACTACTTGTCACATGAGGGGCACAGATTTTAAGTTTTTAGTTTGAAGCAGTTTTTGATAGAGGGGTGTATCCCAAATAAGATCTGGGTCCGTTATCAAGTGGTTTTTGGTTTTAATTTGAAAGTCAAGGAATGTAGGCTCAGGAGTCTATGGTGATCTATCCCGTTTAATCTTGCTTATGGCACAGAGCAAGCCACTGTGCCTGCCTTCACTAGGGAGAACTTTTTGGAGTGGTGTCTGCCTGGTCCTCCAGATAAGCAGCATTTCCCGGCATGAGAAAGACAGGGAACAGTGTGATAGGAACCATCAGGGCGTTCCCGCATCCCTTC
The DNA here is from genome assembly GCA_004027595.1 of Dinomys branickii. NCBI lineage: Eukaryota > Metazoa > Chordata > Mammalia > Rodentia > Dinomyidae > Dinomys > Dinomys branickii. The sequence goes on along the minus strand of PVLD010006636.1, from coordinate 85,109 downwards.
TGGTGCCGCGTGCACTCTGGGAGTCAGCCCATCCTGAGAGTTTACTTCCCACTGGGATTGTAGAACCTGGCAGTAGAACAGCAACCTTGCCTGTGCCTGCCAGCTCAAGGAATCAGGAATGAGACCCTGGGTGGGCTCATTGGTGGCAGTATTTGGGTTATGGGGGTTTCAGTACTGTGTTATGGGGGTGTTTAGTAAATGTTCGCTCAGTAGATGACGTGGGGTCAGGGACCTCATAAAACTCGTACTCACAGATCCTTCCCAAAGTGTGGCTGTCCTAAACTTTCTTTGTTTTTGGCAGGAGGGACAGATGATTATTTCATTACCTGAGAGTTGCCTGCTCACCACAGACACAGTGATTCGAAGCTCCTTAGGGGCGTACATCACTAAGTAAGCAACCCCAGCATGCTTATCTGGTGCCAGTGGTTTTCCCTGAAGACTGTCACTGATAGACATCTCGTTTAAGGGACAGTTTGTGAACATCAAGCTCCTTGTCAGCTAAGAAATACCAGAAATGAATGAATGGAAAGATTTTTATTTTCAGTTTTAGGAAGTTAATTTATTTTAACTGCATCTTTAATAGGTTTCCTGGGATGGGATGTGGCTCCTTCTCCATCAGTTACTAGAAAATGAAAATAGATAGAATAACACATGTAAATCACGGCCTACTGCCCGGACTCCTAGGAACCTGTTCTCTTCCACTGTAGTAGGTCTTGACAGTTCATTAGCTAGTCTAATTTTGTCCTGCTTGTACTTACTTGAATTGTTCTTCAGCTGTGAAGAGCTTTGACATTATGGAAGAAATAATACATTTGACATTATGGAGGAAGCGGGGATGTGGGAGTTTAGAACAGTTTTCTGGCTCGCGTGTGATGGGGCTTTGCTGTGGGCATCTGTGGGGATGGGGCGAGTGAGGGGCTCAGTGGGGATTTCTAAATGATTAGGGCTGTTTCTTATCACTTACTGTAAGTTGTGGACGTCTTACTGGGCATGTTTTTGAATAAGAGTAATACAGGTTGGGCCTGATGATTGACAAGGCTGCTCCTGGGATTAGCACTGTCAGAAGTTCTGAGTTGTTTCTCAGGTTTTGAGTAGAATGGATGGCAGTGTAGGAATCCAGATTCGGAGGATGAATGAAAACTTTTTCTAAATATGTTCATATTATATGAGATCTTTTTTTGATAAGTATGCAAAACAAAAATACTCTTCTGCATCATCTGTAGTAGAGCATATGTGTGTAGGAATAAGAGCTTTAGAACTGCAACAAGTTTGTGATGAGCATATTCAGTTTGCAGCCCAAGTTGGTGCAGCCTTGTACAACTTTTGGTAATGACAGAGAGGTATAACTTTCTGTTGTCCAATATGGCGCACACTGGCTACAAATAGACCTTGGGTTTTGGAAATATGGCTCATCCTACTTAATTGAATTTAAGTAATTGAATCCAAATACTTGAATTTTAAATATTATTCAGTTGAAATAATTTCACTTCATAGTTGCATGCGTATAGCCAGTCATTACTGTATTGACGTGTGCAGTCTGAGCTCCCTGCCATCATATTTTATATCCTTATCCAGGTGAAAGAAATGGGTTTATTGCAAAAACTTGCAAACTGAAGAAATAAGTTGGAAGTTTTTGCAAAAAATCTTTTCTTATGAATGAACCCGTCAGTGGAGCTGGAAGTCTGCTTTTCTGGCATAATTATGTCTTGTCCAGAACACATGTATGGCGTGTATTCTGGAGAGGAAAAGCTTTACGCTGTCCTGGGTGCATGAAGTCAGTTTTGATTACTAAGATTGCTAAGTTTGAGCACAGTCCTCTAGCACCAAATAGACCACTTGCTTTTTCCATATTTTGAATAAAAGTCATTTCTGTAACCATGTTTTGAATAAAAGTCATTTTTGTAACCAGCTTTTCATTTTACAAGGTGGAAGCCGCCTCCATCTCCTCTCTTGGCTCTGTGCACGTTTTTAGTTTCACAAAAGCATGCTGGTGATCGCTCTGTCTGGAAGCCTTACCTGGATATTTTACCCAAGTCCTACACCTGCCCTGTTTGTTTGGAGCCAGAAGTGGTGAATCTTCTTCCTGAACCTTTAAAAACAAAGGCTGAAGAGCAGAGAACTTCTGTGCAGGAGCTCTTTGCTTCTTCCAGAGACTTTTTTTCTTCCCTGCAGCCTCTGTTTGAAGAGGCTATTGACAGCGTGTTCAGCTACAGCGCCCTCCTGTGGGCCTGGTGCACCATCAACACCAGAGCAGTGTACCTGAGGACCAGGAGGCGGGCCTGCCTTTCATCAGAGCCAGACACCTGTGTGCTAGCTCCTTACCTGGATCTGCTGAATCACAGCCCAAATGTCCAGGTGAGAAGCTGACACGGAGAGGCATGTTTTCTTTTGAGAGGCAGAATCCGGCATGTACAGCCTGGAACTTTCAGTGGTCAGTGGAAGCACTGAGAGAGATGCTTTTGGCTTCAAGTAAATTTGTTACACCAGCCTACCCCGGATCATTTCCACAGGCCACTGTCAGTCTTTCCTTTGCTGTGTTTCTCCACTGTGCTGTCCTACCCTGCAGAGCCCTTTGCTGTTCCCCTGGAGAGCCTTTATCATTAAGCCGTAGTGCAGCGTCCTTTTCTCTTCCCTCTTTGAGACTGGCTAAAGTCTAGCTTGCTTTCCCTTCTGCCCCTTTCATCTTTGTTAACTTAGGTGGGAGAGCTTGTATCTTTGCTCCAGTCACCGACTGACTTCCTGCTACCCCACCAGGCCTGAAATCGTTGAGGTTGGACGCTTTGTCTTACTCCTCTTTGTAGCCCCAGTGCTCAGAGTGGAACCTGGGCCATAGTAGGTGTTCAGTAGATGTTCACTAGATGGATGCATGTTCATGGGGTACAGATTCTGGGAAATCATGAAAGAATCTTGCATAGGGAAATAGTCACAGATATCTTCTCTTTAGCCCTTCCCCATGTGGCATGTGTGGGAGATGAGGGCATTTGCAAGGCATGCTGGGTAAAGGCCTCACTAGAGGGAGAAAAGTGTCCATTTGGAAGCTCATGTGGAGCCCAGTGGGGGCACACTGTGGACCACGTGGCCGGGATCTGAACCTTTTCCATCCTCTTGGTGGGACATGCTGCCACCAGAGGATTGATGCTGCCCTGTTGATCCCCCACACTGGTGAGAGGAGCGCTGATGAAAAAGTCTTGCTGGGTTTCTCGGGCCCAGGCCAATCCCCTGTCCTGTCCGCTTGCTACTTTTATAGGAACTCAACAATTGGTGGCCCACTAGCCTGAGGTTAGGTGAATGTATGTGGTCCATGTTTAAGACAAAGTAACGATTTCTCATTGTAGGTAAAAGCAGCATTTAACGAGGAAACTGGCTGTTACGAAATTAGAGCAGCTTCAGGCTGTAGACAACATGAGGAGGTGTTCATCTGCTACGGCCCTCATGATAACCACAGACTGCTGCTGGAGTATGGATTTGTTTCCCTCCACAATCCTCATGCTTGTGTTTATGTCTCAAGAGGTTGGAACCCACTTTGTTATGGTTCAGATAATATTTTTCCCATTAGGAGATGTGGTTATTTTTAGTTTTATTTTTTAAATAGCGAAACCTTTAAACATCCTGATAGTGTCATTTCTTTCCTCCTGCGTAGAGCTCACTTAACTCATTGATTCTGATTTCAGGGTTGAAGTCAAAGCAGTAAAGCTCTGATGGTGAGGACAAGGAGGACTGAGGGGTGTTTTATGGCAGTAGGTCAGCAGGTCGAAGGTGCGGAAGGAAATGAGTCTTAGTGGAGGGAAGGGGTGAAAATACTGGTCCCGGGGCTTGTCAGTCGCTGCAGACGGGCGTGGTAAGGGAGCAGTGAATGGCAGCTGTGTACTGAGCACCTGCTGTATTTGGGACACGCCAGCCACAGCGACAAGTCTGTTGTTCCATCCTAGTTTTTGGAGTTTAATGCCATGATAAAATGTTGATTTCATTTACGTTCTTTTGTGATCTAACATGCACCTTCATTTATATTTCTATTTTAAAATAATTAGTCATTAAATTTAGGGGGATAAAAGTCCAACTTTAGTATAAAAAAACAGTACAGAGAAGGCCGATTCCTTCCCCTTTGGAAGGAATAGAGAAGCGGTTTCTCGGCCATGAAGAGATGGCCATGTTCCGCAGTGAGTCATTTGAGGTGAAGACAGATGAACTTAGAAACTTGGTCAAGGCAGTTTGATGATAATATGGGCAGAGTAATGATAATATTTCTCATAATAGAAATAGAAATGGAAAATTAGAAACTGCCTTGCAGGATATATAGGAAACTAGCTTCTGGATTGGCCTCATAGTTCAGAATCCTGATAACCTTAAAGTTTATGACTGCACAATAACAGTTATCAAAAAAGTTAATTTGAACAAAATTACATTTTAGTTACTTTTACACTCAAAAAGTAAGGTAGGAACTGAGGGTGTGGCTCAGTGGTGGAACACCTGCCTCACTTGTTCAAGATCCTGGGTTTGATTCCCAGCACCACAGACAAAAACAAAATATAATAAAAAAAACCCTGAAAAAAAATCCCCTTTCCTCTCAATAGCTTTGTCAGTTTTGACATATTTATTTTAAATAGTTTATGGTTGGAATCATTAATGTCCAGACGATGTTGATTCTGGCTTTTAAAACTCAGTATTGCAAGACTTTTTCCTCAGGTTTTACAGAGCCTGTACTATGGTTGGTTGGTATTTTCCAGAAGTGAGCGTAATGTCGTAATTCCCTGGTTTTGCTGGTTGAGTTACTTAATAGGAGCTGAGCTTGTGGATGTTTTATTCTCTGGCCTTGGAAGTCTTACAGCTTGTCTGGGACTAATGAGCTCATTGAACTGGGCTGGAAGAAGTTTCTTTTATGTGAATTAGAATCACTGTTGAAACTTGCATAGTCTGACTCAGTTGCTAGTGGGAAGGAAAGTTAGAAGGGGAGACATACTTTTGTCTTAATTCCATCCTAAATCTCTGATTTTCTTCTTAATGTAGAAATACTTGTAAAGTATCTTCCACCAGCAGATAAACAGATGAACAAAAAGATTTCCATTTTAAAGGCGCATGGCTTTCTGGAGTAAGTGTGACGCTTTCCCTCTTGGAGTTGCTCCTGTGGGCAGTTCTCATGAATTTCTGTAGGTATTAGGTCTTTCCTGACTTGTATCAGCTGGCAGGTGGGTGTTTATTGACCACTTGCTGTGTGCAGTTCAGTTGTGCTTGATTTTGCATCGAGTGTAAGATGCTTTAAAGACACTTATTTGGAGGATCTAACATACAAGCTTGAAATTACTGTCACAACGAGAGCCCTGTGTTGATTGATGGCCCATGATGAGTTTGTCTCTACTCTGTGGCCAGGAGGGGTGGCGCTGGGCTATTGCAGGCCCACCTGGTTCCCTAGGAGAATCATTACCTGGCATCATGGGTAAGCTATAACTGCATCATGTACAGCACTTGGGGTTCCTTGGTGGCTAGGCCACCCACACCAGGTGGGGTAGGCAGAGTGTAAGGCTGCCCCTTTCCAATTTGTTTTCTGGACAATATCACATTTTAAATAATCGAGCAATAGTGTGAAAGCAGTCTGGCTGTGGTGCTTTACATTTGTTTAATGATCCAAGATAATCTAAATTCTTCCTCATTCATCTCAGTGTGGACCGTGAGTTGTGCCCTCTTGCTATAGCCTCTGAACCAAGGTTTGCCTCTCACTAACATTGACTGGAAAGTAGCCTTTTATTTAAAAAAATAGTATTTTCTGTTCTTTAGGATTTATTAAGGGGCTAGGGATATAGCTCAGTGGCACAGCACCTGCTTGGCAAGTGCAAGGTTGTGAGTTTGATTCCCATTAAAAAAAAATTATTTATTAAGTACTTGTGATTATTTATCTTTTTGACCTAGATTACAAGTAACAATGTTTTGTGGCCCCATTTAAAAAGAAATGTTTGACTCTTTAGCTGTTTTTTGTGGTGTAAGTAAATAATGAAATGACAGATTATTGCTATTTGTTTTTCTACTTTAGAAATTTGACATTTGGATGGGATGGACCATCTTGGAGGCTACTCACAGCTCTGAAGTTGTTATGTCTGGAAACTGAAAAATTGTAAGTTCCACATGAATAGGTCTGAAATTATTGTTATAGTCTGGGTATAACTTCGGGGCATTTTTGACTTGGATTCAGGTACTCACCCTGAAAGGTAAAAGGCTTGTTATCCTATTTAGTGTTCTGTATGTAATTTGCTCTTGTAGGGTGGGTTTTTCTTCTGAATTTTAACTACTTCTGGAATTCTGGTTTTAGATTACAATCAGTAAATGGCTCTGAGGATCTTTCATTTTCTCCTCAGATGTTCCCCTTGGTGACCTGATGTTTGTAGTTCAGAGTAACACTGCCAGCCGGGTTAGTGCTGGTGCTGTTTAGGGGCAGGTCTCTGAGCAGGCTGCCATTTCCAGGCAAGTAGAACTCCTGACTGTGGCTCCCCCTGGTGCTGCCCTGGGGCAGATCCAGGGCCCCTGCTGAAGGACCTGCCTGGTGTTTTTCCCTGGGGAAGGCTAGTGTGAGGAGCACCTGGTGAAGACAGGCATCCTGGTCAACAGCAGGCTCTTAGCAATTGAATTTTGGGGGAGTCAAAATTGTACACAGATTTCCAACTCTGTAGAGTAGAGGCCAGCTTGCCCAGCTCCTGAATTGTTCAAGGGTCTAGGTAGCTGTTTTTATTCTCAGCACATGGTATCTTTTGATCTCACAGACATAGTGAGTTCTGTAACTGATATGTTTGTTTCCTTCCATGGTAAAAACAGGCAAAGTTGTGGCCTACTCAAATGTGCAGGGTGCTAAGACGTATGACTCACCACTGACTCTTTCAAGGCTTATCTTCCTACCTTTCTGTCTTTCATTTTTCCTTTGTCTCGTTCTCTCTGTCATTCATCTTATGTAATGTTTCATCTTGTGTGAACCCATGTAAGTGTCCTTAAATCCTTCTTGGTTCAAGGCATGTGTCATTTTTTTTTTTTAGGCATTTTAGCACTAAATTAAATAAAGCTGCCGGTGTTATCCAGAGGTCACATTTCCCCGGAGCGAGTTCTAACTGGCTGACTGGTGTGGCAGACAAAGCGTACGGCCGGGGTTCTTCCCGGTGCGGTCTGTGCACCATGTCTACTTCCATTAGCTTAGTCCCCCAAGGGCTCCCACTTGCCAGAGTCCGCTGTGGGGATAACAGTGCTGTCTTTGTAGGTCATTGTGCAGATCAGATTAGGTAATGGTTACACATGAGACACCATGCCAGGTACACAGTAATTTTCTGCTTTCTTTCATGAGAACCCTTGTGTTCCTAAGGTGCCTGATGACTTCTCTGAAGGTGAAGACTTTAGGTCCAGTGCCTATTGTGTCTTTCGAGCTGCTGTGAATCTCTGACTGGCGTGTGTACTTCCACTCTCATAATTTAGCAGCCATCCTCTAAGGCCCTTCCCCTTCTAAGTCACTGCCACCACGTTCAGATTCTCTGCGTCCATAAGCTGCCGCTCCGTCCTCCTCTCTCCTGGCTACTGCTGCTTCCTTGTGTGTGGGTTTGCTCTTCCCCTTCTCACGCAGCATCCCGCTTTGGCCTCCTCAGAAGTACCCTAACGCCCCTGTGCTCTTCTGCCTGCCGTAAGTTGGCCCCACCTGCTTGAGCCCGCTTCCTGCAGCCCTGTGTGTGTTCAGGTGGAATGACCTGCATGGAGAGAAAGCTTTGTTGACTGTAGGGTCCTTCTTCTACCTGCAGGGCAGTTGGCTGTGTGAAATGGTTCCAGTTGCCACCTGTGAGGAAAAACTTTACTTGAGGAGAAGGAAGTGCTAGAGCCTTAGCCCTTTCTGCTGGGGGCTTGACTTCCTGCCCTGTCTCTTCCTTCCGGTTCTCGCTTTTGCTTATTCCCACAGCTGGTGGACGTGACTTCGCTTGCTTGTGTGCCAGGCACAGGGTTATAACGATAATAAAATCCAGTCCCTGTCAGCAAACAGCACCTGACCCCCTGTTTTTTCAGGCCTTGTTACTCCTTCTCTCATGTATTCCTTGACCACAGGAGCTGCCAGTGGTGTGGAGGTTTTAGGAAATTACTTATGGCAGAACTTTCATAAGAATAGCAAAGTCTGTGTGTTGTGCTGCAGTTTGAAAGTTGTCTTTATTTGTCAAGAAACCCACTGAAGTTATTAAACATTTTGGTTCTAGTGCTTGCTGGACAAAAGTACTTCTTGGAGAAGTAATTTCAGATACAAATGAGAAGACAAGTTTGAACGTAGCACAGAAAATATGTTATTATCTCTTAGAGGAGACTACTGTTGTGCTTCAAAAGGTATGTTTCTAGTGTAGTACATCTGTTTAATTGCCAGGGAAAAACTGTATATATTGAGGGTGTGCAACCTGGCGTTTTGACATGTAAATATGACAATACTGTGGAATGGCTTTCATCAAGCCTTTTAACATCTTCCTCACCTCACATACTATTTTCTGTGGTGCGAACCCTGAAGATCTACTGTCTGACCAATTTTCTGGTGTACAGTATGCATATTGTTCCTAGCTGGGTCTGTGGGACACACCACTCCTGTCCAGCTCAATTCTGCATCCTTTACCAACATCCCCCCCGCCCCTCTTCCACCCTCTCTGCTAACCACTGTGCTGCTGTTTCTGTGGGTTCGGCTTTTGTTACCCCGTGCCCATGCGAGAAGACATCATGTTTATCTTTCTGTACTTGGCTCGTGTCATTTTACATACGTTCCTGGCTCAAGCTCATCTATGTTGTTACAAACGACAGGATTTCTTTTTTTTTTTTAAAGACTGAACAGTGGTCTGTAGCCATACCACCTTGAATGCGCCGAATCTTGGTAGCTCAGCAGGGTCAGGCCTGGTTAGTACTTGAGTGGAAGACTGGACAGTATCCCGCTGTATCCACAGCCCGTCTTATTCCTTCATCCAGCTGATGGGCCTTAGCCGATTCTGTATCTTCGCCTACGCTTTAAAGAATTAAGTGTTATTGCATGATTTCTTAGTACTAGATTTTTAAGTATTCTTTTATGTTTTAATTTCATGCATGTCTTAATCAAATGAGAAGTCAGATCATTTATATGAAGATGTGACTGGGATTTTAAAGAGTCATTTTAATGAGCTTTGAGAACATTGTGAACAAAGACAAATATTGTATGATGCCAGTTTTTTGAGGTCCCAGAACGAGCAACTTCCTAATGACAGAGTGGAATACGGAAAGGGGCTTGGGGCAGAGGGAGTAGGGTTATTAATTGTTACAGAGCTTGTATGTACAGTGATTTAAAAAGTCTTGGAGATGAATTGTAAAAGCGATTATAATGTGAGTGCATTTTTATGGTACTGAATTGTGCACTTAAAATGTTCAAATGGTAAATTTTGGATGCGTTTATATTTTACTATAGTAAGAAATAACAAAATAACTTCCAGGTTTCTCACATGAAGGCTGAAAAAGTGTCTCTGATAAACCAGCTCACTTTGGTGGAAACACTGTGGACGGAAGAGCTGAAGATTCTCAAGGCCTCTGCTGAGACCCTCAGCAGTTTACAGACCACTCTTATCTGACTTCCGCTCTGTGCCTTTGGTCACCTCCTCTGGTGGGTGCAACTGAAACCTTTTTCAAACCACAGTTGGAATAAATGGATTTGATAGAGAATCATTGGCAGTGGTTGAATGGTTTCTTACTAAACAGGTACTTAACCCTTTTCTTTTGGCTTTTCCAACAAGAAATGGAACTTTCAAGAGCATCTTCAGTGGCCACTCCTCAGACATGGCAGGGTGTCTCAGAGCAGAACAGGTTCTAGGGCTGGGGAGCTGTGAGTGAGGACTCCGTGCCATCTGAGTGACACTTCTAACTGTACAGAATAAACCACAGCACTGCAGGAAGTGGGAGGGAAATTCTAAAGCATAGGGGAGGGAGGCTGTGAGGGGGTCTGGAGCCGGCTCAGACCCCGGCTGTGGTCTGTCCCCACGTGTCCTGCTTCCTTTCTGACCATATGCATAGGAGGGTGAGAAGTTGTGCTTTTCTGCTGCCCTCATACTGTCAGCTGAAGGGCAGCTTGGCGGCTGGTGGCTTTGGTTCTTGTGTGGGGAGCTCAAAGCATCCCTAGCCCTGTGCAGGTCTCTTGGGCCTCCCCTGTGTAGATGGACTGAAGAGGGTGCAGAGAAGCCTTCTTGTGGGGGACTTGGAGTACCATGAGCACCAAGTTTCCTGGCCTCGCCTTTGCCGGAGTTAGACCTACTGATGCTTAATTTTGAGGAAGGGCTGGTCCGCTCATGCTGTTCTCTCTGTTTTGTTCTGGGCTCTGTCGTGGGCAGTCCCTTCCACCTTGGGAACCAGGAGGTGCCTCAGTGGATACTTCTGGTTGATTCTGGGGTTCAATATTCCGCGCTGTTGACTTAAAGCCATAGTGATATTTTGGTGTCTGCTTAACTCTTGTTTTTATTTTTTTTACGTCTCTCAGACCCAGGCTGAGGAGAAGCAGACAACTCCTTTGGAGCTGTAGAGTTCTTGAGGTCAGTAATAGAGCCAGGACTGAGTCTGCAGGTGGCCTGTCGGGATGCCCAGGCAGACACTGGTCCTGCCCATAGTCCTCCTTCCCTGTGACATTCCTTCTCCCCAGAGCACCAGCTGCATTCTCATTGAGCTCGACAGGACCAAACGAACGGCTCCCACCTCAGAAGGCAGAGTCAAAGCATATACTTTCAGTAGTGTATTTTGAATATCTTTTCCCTTTCATATATAGAGCTTATGCTGATTTTGTTTTCAATAGCTGGGGTGTTTCATGATATGCTGTACTGGAGGACAGCAAAAGCTCTGTGGAGAGCCCAGTGGTAAATATTTCAAGCTTCCTGGGTTCTATAGTCTTTGTCCCAACTGCCCTGCAAAGCACCCATGGAACAGTATGTAAGTGAATTGTGTGGCTGTGTTCCACTAAAACTTTGTTTTTAATGAAGTTTGCTTATTTCTGTGCTGTTCAAGAATTTTTTCCTACCTTCTACCCCCCCTTATACCTTTCAAGTTGAAAGTCCCCTTGGAATGTTGAAATCTCGCAGACATCACATGGTAATTACTGTTTTAGTCCTCCAATCATTAGGAAGGAAAGCCATAATGACAAAAACTAACTTCCCAGATACATTAACCAATGAATATTTTATCATTTTATCACAGCCAGTCTGAATAATGGTAATAAAAGGCTTTCAGTGTGTAGTCAATGCCTAATTTATCTATCTATCTATCTATCTATCTATCTGTGAGTGAATGACATCACAGGACCCTCTGGCAAGAAATCTGCCCCTAAGTCTGAGACCCACAGGGAGAACCACTGTCTCTAGGCCTTTCTGCCTCCTTTACGTGTTTTTGTGTAACTGTGATCAGGGCTGCAAACCTACCTCTCCCCATTTGGAGAGGCCCAGCCTGCAGAGCTCTTTACCTGTTGGCCCTGTTTTCTTCCTTATTCTTGAATGACTCCCGACTGCTGCTGTGCCCCCATGCTCCAGGCATAAGCTTCTTCCTCTCTGATTTTCTTTTTGAGCTGTGGGTGGTAAACCTCCAACTGCTGAGAACCTGAGGGGACAGACACCCTGCAGTTAAGGGTGATTTGAGGCATTCCTCTGTAATCTTCCAAGCTAAATATAGAAGAAGCCTTCCTCAGACTAGAGGCTTTAAGTGTTCCTGCCTCAAGATGGAGACTGACTGTGACCTTTTAGGAAACTGGAGCTACAGTTTGGTAGAAATGGCTTTCTCCACCCCATGCACCTGTCTGCTGCCCTGAGGGCTCCACAGAGGGGCCACACAGGTACGAAAGTAGGGAATTCAGTTTAGCCCCTCACTTGGGAAACAGCAGCTACAGATTCATGTTGGGCAGTGGGTTTTGTCCCCAGGGAGAGAGCACAGCGAGGTCCACATTGATTTGTTGGCTGGTAGTTGAACCTCGGAGCTTTGTCTGAAATGCTACGTGTTGGACCGCTTGGAAAAGGACTTTCTTAAAAAGACCCGGAAAGATGTGGGCGAACTACAGGGAAGAAGAACGTTAAAAGGGGAGAAGTGGGCTCAGTGGGTTTTTCTGCAGCCCGGCCTGAGTCCCCCACACAGCATACACAACCACTCCAGTGTCCCTCGGAGTAAAGTGGGCACAGCACTCGACATGCCAGTGCCCCCACCCACAGCCTTCTGCCGTCTCCACTGCTGGCCCCACTCACCTTTCTGAGGGCTTTTCTCTGTCCTCGTCACAGTTTGCTCACGTATAGTTTTAACCTTTAACTAGGCTGTAAGTTTAAAAAACAAAAATAGTAGAATATTTTAAAAAATGTAAGGTTACTACTTTGTGCTCAGAGGAGGGCTATAGTCAAAACAGTAGACAAATGTTGTCCAAAGTGTGGAGAAATGAAAACCTCATACACTGCTGGTTAGGATGTAAAATAGTGCAGTTGCCTTGGAAAAGAGTTTGGCATTTCCTGAAAAGGATGAACATCAGACCCCACAATACTACCTGGTGCATTTTTCTTCAGTTGCATCTCCCCAAGAGAATTAAAAACACGTTTACATAAAACCATCAGTGAATGTTTATAAGCAGCATTATTCACAAAGTCCAAAGCCCAAATGTAGGATGATGAAATAAACACATTGTGGTATATCCATAAAATGGAATACTACTCAGCCATAGAAAGGAGTGAAGTACTGACACATGGTGCGGTATGGATGAACTTTAGAAACATTGTGCCAAATGGAAGAACCCAGTCACAGGAGGCCACAGATAACTTCACTTATATGACACGCCCAACTGAGCATCATTTTCAGTAGAAAGTGTATCAGTAATTGCTTAGTGGAGGTACAACGGCGAATGGAGGGTTTCTTACGGAGTTTCTGAAAGTGATGAACATGGTCTAAAAGTGACTGATGTGACATACCTCTGTGAAACTGCTAAAGCATGAATGGGTTTTATGGCATGTGAATTTCAGTAAAACTGTTAAAAAGTAAGATTAGTATCTGTGAGAATGATATCTCTTCTTCAGGAAGGTTCAAAGGGTTTCGCACAGGCAGATTCAGAGTTTGGTTATCATGGTGACAATGATGGCGAAGTCCTGGCAATGTTAGGCATACGCCCACACCGTCCATCACCTTTTAATCCTGGTGATGGTTGGTGGAGGTGAGGTTCTCCTGATTTTGTAAGTGTGGGAAGGAGTTCGGAGCAGTGGAGTTCTTACCGGGTGGCAGGGCTAGGATTCAAGCCTGTGCTCCTGGTCTCCTGTATGGAAGACAGTATTGGTGAGAGGTGTGCTTGGGCACCTCAGTATTTTGTGAAGTCAAAGTGTGGCCAGATTGGCTGGCTTGAGGAAAAGTCTGGCCGGGCCGTGGGGAGACCGTGCTGCTGCCTAAAGGTACTCTCTCGTCTGCGCAATCTGGCCTGCTTGTGATAAGCAGAGAGAATCATAAATACATAGAAACCCATTTTCAAAAAATGACAACCCACTTTCCAAGAGAATTTCTAGTGATATTTTGTAGAAAACGGGTGTTTTGTAGGCTCCGAGTGGCAAAAGGCGAGTGCAGAGCTGCATGAGGACCCCCGGTGCAGGCAGTTGGAGCCTTTACTGGGATCATGTCCTCGAGCAAAAGCAGCCAGACTGTGTGACCCACACAGGCCCACTGAGTAAGAAGCTCGGGGAGGCCCAGGAATGTGGGTTTCAAAGGGGACCCCAGGGGACTTCAGTCCATACAAAGTGTGCAAACTGCTAATGTAGCAATTCCAAAGAAGGAGCCCCAAGGGTTCAGCTGGTCTTTTGTGGGCTCTTGGTAGCATTAGGCAAACGTGAGCCTGAGACCTGGTGATGCTGAGGCTGGTCCTCTGAATGTGTTTGGTGCTGGGGGACAGGAGTGAAGAACTGCTCCGACATTCTCATTTCGTAGGAGAGGCCCAGAGAGGCTGAGAGACATGTTCTGGGGCCTTTGATTTAGGATCAGAACACCCTTTCCCCCCGCGCCAGTGGACTTTCCCAAAGGAGTTCTCCAAAGGGTGTTCCTCTCCTGAAGAATCAGAAAGTTCCAGTGGGGTTGGTGCGGGGGAGAAGGCAAGTGGTGGGCTCCACTGAGAGAGAGGGGGAGGGACGAACAGCAGGTCCTCCCTGGGGAGGCACACTGGTGCCCATCTTCCTCATTAATTTTCACAAGAGCTTCATGAGCAGCGATTGTGTTTGATCAGACAGGAAGACGCCAAGGCCTCGAGGGGTGCGGCTTGCCCCACATCCTTCAGCTGGTGTGAGTTCAAGTCTCTGGTTTGTCAGTGACTCCTGCTTCTGTCTCAGGAGACAGGTGGTCTAGGGTACAGATGGGCACTGCCACCTCAGAACAGTTTGTTTTGTTGGTCCCAGTTTTTGCACAATAATGGGCAACTTCACAGACCTTTTTGTGTTCACTCGCGTATGGGAATTTCTGTTTAAAAGAGAGCTGAGCTGCAGGGAGAAGGGAGGGCTGCTCAGAAGTCTGTGGGCCAAGCCCCTGCCTCGCATCTCCTCCTGGGGATAGTTCCATTTCAGTTACAGCCCCCTCCAGGGTGCAGGAGGGCTGAGCAGTCCTCAAAGGCCGGCTATTTCCCATTCCTGAGGAGCTTAGCCGGGGGCAAGGCTGTGCTGTTGACCTTTTGGGTCCTTGTCCATTTCAGCAGCTCTGGCAATTAGCCTTTGAGAGCTCTCTGGTGCCAGGAAAACTGCTCAGAACCCAAGTAAATATTCTCACTAGCCTAGACTTGGAGGAACAAGGCAAAGACTAGGCCTGCAAAGAGCCTACTCAGCAATTACAGGGACAGCAGACAATTCTGGCTCTAACTTTGCCCTTATTGCAAAGGGAGACTGTTCGAAGATAAAAGGGAGTTCAGAATGTCACTAAAAAAGCAGGTCAGGGCACAAGGAGAGTGGGAAGCAGGCACTACAGAGCTTTGACCTCAAGACTGGTTTTATTGAGTATCTTTGTCTCCTAAGCCGCAGATAGTGGTTCATAATCTTAATTGTGCATTGGAGCCACACAAGCAATTCTGAAAAATACCGAGGTCCTCCCTGAAGGGGGTCTCACTTAACTGGACGGGGTGTACCACAGCATGGGGGGGGTCATTAAAGCTCCCCAGCTTTTCTGAGCCTCTGGGATACAAGAGAAAGGAGTTTAAGTTTTTCTGGCTGGGACATTCTGGTTTCAAAGACCCTTAATTACAGTAGTTTGGGGAGGCTGGATAGAGAGCCGCTGTTCCTATGGTACACCTGTTTATGCTGCGTAAATCTTTTAAATAGTGTCAGTCGATGTGTATAGACCAACTCAGAGATCAAATGCTTTATCATTTGACTCAGCAAATACAGTTAAATATAAATACCCAATCCACAGTAGATGACCAATACATTTTAGTTTTTTTTTTTTTTTCTTTTTTTCATGAGTATCCTTTGAATGTGATCCACACCTCTGAGTGTCCTGAGTGATTGGATTGCTACCTGAGAAGTATCCAATTAATCCTCCTGGGACTTTGTGGTGTCCTGAGCCACTTATATCTTTAGTACACCAGATGGCGCAAGAGGACCACAGAGTTGAGGATGCTGATTTGGACATGGGCTCCATGGAATTCAATAAGAGAGGCTGGTTTTTTTGTTTTTTTTTTTCCCCCCTCAAATGTGAGTAGAACCCCAGCAGGGAAAAGCAACTCTGTGTCGTTACTGGGATTAAATGCAGATATTCAGACTTTCCTTTGGGCAATTGGATCTCCTTGAGTAAGAAGCAGGCAGATAAATAGTAGCTCAACGTGACAGCGGCTGGGAAGGGGCTGGCCAGATGGGGCAGGGTAGTCCACAGCACTGGGCAGAGGCGGGGCAAGTGATTAGACTCAGGAACAACCCTGTCTGCCAGCAGACAAACTATAAGGAAATGCGTACACTTAGCGCTTTCTTCTGAAGAGTTTCTCATACCAGGTAGCAGGTTTTAATTTTCATCAAACTTGACAGCAGGTAGGTAAAGAGAGGAATTTCTGTTAAGGAGTTAAAATTCGTGACACAAAGAAAGAGGGCTTATAACTCCTCATCTTCCAGCTATTTCTAAATTAAGAAAGTGGTCATTTTGTGGAGCGCTGGGGAGAATCCATTTCCGCTGGCCCACCCACTGTTAGAGGCACACATTTGACCCTGGGTGCCTGTGGCTCCTCTGCTTGGGGAAAGTCCATCCTTAGCTATGGCTCCTCCTGAGACCACAGACCCCACGGTGGGTGGACGTAATATGACATCATGTTACGACTTCACGCTGGTGGCCTCATTGGAAGTGATTTCTTCCATCCGCTGGACTTTGCCATGCCGCTATCGTGTTGTAGCTCCGTGAATTTAACGTGGAGACGAGAACCTCTAACCCTGATTTTCCTGCTCCTCCCCACCTCTTGCTGTCTTCATCACGGCTTTGTCTTGTGGAAAAGTTTGTTCCCTCTTTGGCACATTGATTTGGACGGTACTAGTAAGGACACTGGCTGAAGCCCTTAGACACTGTTGGAGTTCTGTTTTTCAAGCTGTGCGAGTCGAGAAAACTAAATTCCTGTTTATCTAATTGGAGTTGCCTTTCTGGTGACACTGGTTGTGTGTTTGGGATAGAGATATTGCTTGAGAACGTTCAGCTTGGAATGACGAGGGAGTTTTTATTGCTGCATTTCAACCTTCAGAGCAGCTAGGTACCGTATAGCCTGGTTTGGGAGCTGTGGCTCACCCGGACACACCTACAGGCAGGAATTTTACAAGGTAGAAAATGTTCTGTCGGTGTTCAGAATGCAGTGTCTCTAATACCACTAGGATCAAAACATTGGCAATGGGCAACTTCTAGGCTTCTTTCTTTTACAGGCAGAAGTCTGTAGAAGGGGCCCTGCTGTTGAAAATGTCCCAGGAAGTGAAATAAACACTTTCAGCATCTTTTCTTTTCTCTTTGGGGGCTGTTTGCTTGCCTTAACCTCATTTCTCAGAGGACGATCCACAGACAACAACATCAGCAGTCCCCAAAGCCTGTTCCAGTGAAAGATCTCAGACCACCCACCTTCCTGGGCCCACTGAATCAGAGCTTGATGGGAACAATCTGTATTGCTTGTGACGGAAAGCTGTGCCTCAGGGCTGTGGAGTGCTCTAGAAGTTCAGCCAGGTTGGGGGGTGTACCCTTGGGTTCCGTATCTGCGGATTCAGCCTTCTTTGGATAAAAAACATATTCAAAAGAAAAAAACATTGCATCTCTACTGTACATGATGTTTTCCTTTTTGTTATCTCCTGAACAGTGTAACAACTGTTTCCATGACATTTACATTGCTGTAGGTATTATAAACCATCAAGAGATGGTTTGAAGTATACAGGCCTAAGTAGGTTACTATGCAGGTCTGTGCAGCCCATCCCCAGTGTGTCCAGAGGGATGACTGTTCTATTTGCTGGGTCAGTCAGTGTGACTATCAGCTATCTGTTTAGCCTGTCAGGGACACCCATACTTGCCACAAGGTGCCTTCGGAGACAGCTCCACTATAGAGTGAGGTGGGCCTGAGCTCTGCTCAAGGACCAGGAGGCCTGATTATCAGAGTGGTGACTGTGGTTTTGTTCCTGTTTTTAAGGGTCTTGCCAGCTCCCAAAGACCTCTGGTAGTGCCAGGTGAAGCTGTGGGTTCCTCACCAACAATGCAGACTGGGGACCTCTGGGCCATCAGCCCACAGAACCTCACTTTATGAACATGTTTATGAATTTTGTACTTTCTCCCATGCAGCAGTGTGGTATGAAGTCACAGAGTCACGTGCGTACATCCACACCGCTGCAATGTGACCAGAAGGCTCAGGCACTTTTGGATGGGCCGTGGCGTTTACCTGGCAATTCCAGGGACTGTGTGTGGCTGTGGAGTCCCAGCATGGACCTGGATGGCTGCATCCAGGGATAAAGGGGTCCACTGCTCTCCTCCTGAGGAGCAAGAAAAGTGCATCTCAGTCAGTCAACGGGCAAAGTCCTTTCTCCACTCAAGGCCACCAGCTGGAAGGAGACAGCCCTGCTTTGAGTCCAGGTCTGTGGGACGCCAGCCAGACTCTGTACCATCCCATCGTTGCCGGGTGCTGCTCTCTGATTCCCGGCAGCAGCTCTGAGGTCAAGTTTAACTACGGGGTGTGAAAGAGCCAGGGGCAGGGAAGGCGGTCAGGAGAGGCAGTGGTGGTGGTGGGGTGACTTTGTTTGGGCTTTGTCTTAAGCATTGTGGGTTCTGGAGAAAGGGAAGAAACTTCAGGGGAGCTCTCAGCACTTTGAATGCTGCTGGGCCTTTTCTTGTGGCTTTGGTTTCTGCAGCCAGTTCTAACATGCCCACAGCTTACAGTGAGGCCAGCGGAGCTGCGGCAGCTGCGGGCATGCTGGCCGTGCTGATTTCATGGCGTTGTTTTCTCCCATTAGCTCCTATTGTGCAGAATGATGAGGAACGGGGCCTGGTGTCCCTTCCTTTGTTTATATACAGTTTTTTTTCCTTTGTGAGGGGGAAAAGAAAGAGTTGACTGCCTCTTAAGGGACATGAAAACTGAGTTTTGTCTTTTCTTCCTATTACTGTCAAACAAAAGTCACCTTAGAACTCCAGATCACATGGAATCCGTCACTGGCAGGAAGCTGGGCCTTACCTCGTGAATGTGTAACTTACAGTAAGTTCCCAGCAGACAAAAAATAAAATCCCTTTTATCATGTTCTGTCTCCCCCTACACCCCCTCCCCCGTTTTATTTCACTTACATCACTCATGCCCAAATGGTATTTGTCAGGAGTAATTGGCCAGCGCTGGAGGCTCTGTTCAAGGCTGCTCGAATGGAAAATCTCAAAGCAGTTGTCCATGATGAAAGAAAATACTACATTTGATCTTTTTAAAAAATGATTTCTGCAGACATGATGCATGTTTGCATTCTTTAACCTTCTAACCCCTTTCTCTCTTGGGGCGGGGGGATTCCTGCAGGAAGTAGCACTTCACAGTTAATTTATAGTACGCCTGAGAAGTAACCACAATACATGAAGACTCATTTTAAAAACATGAGTGTGATTTATTTTTATTAGCTATCTAATAAACCTGCAGGGTTTTGCAGGTTGTTATACATTGAATTATGACTTCAGGCTTCATGTTTCATGTACATTGCTATGAAGATGTTTATTCTTCTGATGAAAATATGCCTTTGGATGGTGGCAACTGTCCTGGAAATGGTGTAACGCCCTCTTGCGTGGTCTCATTTGCAAGCTACACGCTTTTCTGGTGTAGGAACAGCCACTTCGGTGTTGTAGACCAGGCGTTGGCAAACTATGGTCAGTTCCTATTTTATGGAGTTTTTTTCCCTCTAAATACAAACTATTGTTATTGTGGCAAAATATGCATCTATCCCCAGATTAGATTCACCCAATTATACTGATTCCCAGAGAGCATAAGTGATCACTGCACCCACATGGTGTCTGGGGATGGAACGCCTGCTCAGTGCTCTCCACACCACTCCAGACAGCAGATGTTCTCCTCTCAGGCCCACAGCTGGGCCTTAGTACAGATCACATAGTTTGGAAGCTTAAATTTATGCAAGCCAACACCAATATGTCTCCTCCGTGTCCCAGATGTGCCTGTGTGTTCTGGATACATGTGTGTTTACCCATTAGATGAAACCCAATCCAACGCCAGAGATGACAGAGGTGTGGGGAGTCGTCACTACCTTGTATCTACTCTGCTGGGATAATTTGAAGTTACTACACCCATAGCCACTTCCGTGTTGTGGAAAAATTCTAGACCAGGGGTTGGCAAACTATAGTCAGTCACTATTTTATAGAGCTTTTTTCCCCTGAATACAAACTATTGTTTTTGTGGCAGAATACACATAGTATGAAATTTACTAACTTGACCATTTAAGATAGTACATTTCAGGGTATTGAGTGCATTCACAATGGTGCATAACCATGCCTGCTATCTACTTCCAAGACTTGCATCACTCCAAGCAGCAGCTCCGAACTGCTCATCAGTAACTCCCCATGCCCTTTTCCACCAGCCACAAGCAACTTGTTTTATTTTTCACCTCTATGACTTACATATTCTAGGTAGTTCATGTTAATGTGATCACACAATCTTTGTCCTTTTTTATTGCACTTATTTCACTCATTTAATTGTGCTAAGACACTGACAGTGTTCTCAGGATCACCCACATGTCAGAATCTCATTCCTTTTAAGGTCGAGTGATACATATCCTGCTCTGTAGTTACGCACACGTATTCACCCATTCATCTGTCAGTGTGCTGTGGGGTGACTTCCACCTCTTGGCTACTGTGATAAAGCTGCAGTGGACACAGGTGCACAAGTATCTGCTGGAGTTCTATTTTACATTGTTCTGTGTTTGTACCCAGGAGTGTGTAAATAGAGTTTTATATGTCTGTTTGTTTGCCAGATGTTGCTTTCACTTTATAGGAGTAGAATAGTTGTGGCAGAAACTAGAAGCTTCTCAAAGCCGAAAATACTCTCTGGTCCTTTGTAAGAAAAGGATGCTGAGCTGTTCTGGAACAATACACACTCTTTGATGAGCCACTGGAGACGCCCTTCTTTTGGTTACTGTGTTTGACCCAGTCTTACCTGGCATTTAGTGCCCGCCAGGCAATCACAATGGGCACACTCCAGCTGCAGCCAGCTGTTTTGCAACCAACTTATTTGCAAGCTACATGCTTTTCAGGTGTAGGAAAAGTTACTACACCCACAGCCACTTCAGTGTTGTAGAAAATTCTAGACCAGGGGTTGGCAGACTATAGTCAGTCCCTGTGTTACAGAGTTTTGTGCACGTGTATGTGCCTGTCTGGCACTAATGTCCTTCAGCTCAAAAGCTAGAGCAAGTATCACCTACTCTAGGGAAGTATTTTGCTCTCTATGTCAGCACATGTATATTAGTTTCCAAGGGCTGCCTAGGAAGTCACCACACACTTGGTGGTTTAAAACAAGAGAACTTTATCCTCTCCAAATCCTGGAGGCCAGAAATATGAAATGAAGATGTGTGCAGGGCCCGGCTCCCTCTAAATCTCAAAGCCAAAATCTGTCCTTGACTCTCTCCCTAGCTTTTGGTGGCTGCTTGGTGTCCCTTGGAGGGTGGGCGCATCACCTTCTTTCTGTACCCTTATACCTGTTTCTCCTTCGTTCATAACTTTTTATTGGGTTTAGGGCTCACTCATTTACTATTATTTTGTTTCAATCGGATTTCATTGGTACATGTTAGATACACATAATGACCACATTCCCCACAGAGAGTCTGTACCTGCACATGACATAGCTTTTCTTGTTTGTTTTCCTCAAGATTCCCTCCCCTCTCCGTGTACAGAAGCTGTGCTTCCATTTTTTTCCTTTTCTCACTTTTCTTACTTTTCCCTTCTTTCCTTTCCCCCTCCCCCTCCTTGTTCCCCTCTGCATTTGAATATTTTCTTTCTATTTCACAGTACCTCATGTACGTTTTGATCTTTTATTTATACTTCCAGTTTCTCACACCAGAGAGACAATGCAGTATTTTACACATGTGTGTCTGATTTATTTCACTGAAGAGTGTGGACTCAAGGTGCATCCCGTTACTTAGGAAGGCCTCAAGTTTATCCTTTTTACGGCACAGTAGTATTCCATTGTATAAAAATACCATATCTTCTTTATCCATTCACAAGTTGATGAGTGTTTGGGCTGTTTCCAAGATTTGGCTATTACATAGGGTTCACTAACTTAACCTAAAATGATCTTATATCCAGGTTCATCCCTGAATTCAACCTGCAAACCTATTTCCAAATAAGGTTATACTCACAGGTGCTGGGTGTTGGAACCTGGACATACCTTTTTTTTTTTTGGAAGGGGTGGGTAGAGGTTACCATTCAACTTATTACAAAATATAATGAATGACAGCTATATCAAACTTTGTAGATTTGCATACACATCTAATGAAAATGATATGTTTTGGGAATAGACTCAGATTTTGATAAAATATAAAAATATTATAGGGAAATTGTCACTGCTTTTTTTCAGTGACATTCAAAACTTCATTTACACACGTGTGGTATAAGGCAGCCATGAAGAGATCTCAGCCAGGCATGGGCGTGCAGTCCTCTAACCCCAGCACATGGAAGATGAAGGCAGAGGTTTGCCATAAGTCTGATATCAGGGCCAGTCTGAACTCGTAGCTATACCCTGTCTCAAAAAAAAATCTCAAACACTAGTCACTTCATAGACAACATTTAAAATTGCTAATTTCATCATTGAAAATTATTTTTCAATGTATTTAGTGGATTATTTTAGACTATTATTTTCTTAAGAGTATTTTTAAAAAAAAACAGTATGAAGAAGGTACTACAGTCACGATAATTCTGTGTTTAACAAATAAGGAAACAATAATGAGAAACAAAAGAAAACTGGTCAAAAGGAAAGAACGACTGGGATGTGGGAAAAGAGAAAAGAAAGAAGGGGAAAATTATTATTATTATTATTATTATTATTATTTTAAATTTTATTTTAAAGACAAAAAAATGGAGACATATGAACCAGAAAAGCCATAAACAATACAGAAAATACAAAGTTATACAGAAAATAGTAGGGAATTTGCACTGGATGTTGTATTACATAGTTATCTTCACATTAGTTAACACAAAAACATTAAAGGAAATACCAAATTATAGAGAAGATAGTAGGGAATTTGCACTGGATGCTGTATAATATAAAGTTATCTTCACTTCTGTTAATACAAAAACGATTGAGGAAATACACAATTATAGAGAACATAGAAGGGAATTAGCTCTGGATGCTGTCCTACATAATGTTACCTTCACCTTTGTTACTCAGTTACACAGATGATGGCCCATTTGATCATTTAGTTTTTCTCCTCCCTCATCTCCGTTGCCCTACCACTCAATCAGTCATCTTCCCTGTGATAATAACTGTACTCCTGGGTTTATCTATATCCTTGGACTCTTGCCTTGGGAAGACATACAGCTGCCTCAGACTATACTATAACATACATGGGTGTATACAAACTGCCATGGTTGGAGGTGGGAAAGCACATATGCTCACAGTGGACTGCCTGGCTCCACCCTGTCATCATGCTATGGGTGGGGGCGGGTCCAGTCTATGAGGTGCCCTGAGCAGGGCCCTCAGCGGAGCAGCCACCGGGCCCACTGCGGAGCAGCAGAGGAGCAGCCGCGGGGCCCACAGCGGAGCAGCCGTGGGGCCCACAGTGGAGCATCCACGGGGCCCACTGTGGGGCAGCTGCGGGGCCCACAGCGGTGCAGCCGTGGGGCCCACTGCGGAGCAGCCACGGGGCCCACAGCGGAGCAGCTGGGGGGCCCACAGTGGAGCAACCATGGGGCCCTCAGTGGAGCAGCCGCGGGGCATGCACCCCAATCGGGGCGCCCTCTGTGACCCTTTTGGCTCTGTCCTATTGCCTTGATGCCAGAGGCCCTTTAGAAGGGGAAAATTATGTATACAGGCATACACAGGAGAGCTAACATAGTTGTCCTGCTGACTTCTATTGCTTTATTGGAAGGAACAGTTAATGTTTAATTGTTTGCACAATCTTACATGTCTGTATTTGTTTACCTGAGTAACCAATTTGGAGATATCAGTATGTAATTCAACAACCACTGTTAATTTCCTATCACCTTGTCTGAAATTCAGCATTGCTTGTATTGTTTTTGTGTTATTTTGTAAATGTATGTGTGATTGTCATTATGTTTTCATCCTTTTATCTTTAAAATAAAACAAATAAGGAAATATGTTCTACAATAAATACCTTTAAATAAATATAATTTTCATTGAAAAGTACCATGTATGGAATATACAGATGTTTGTGTTTCATTAGTGCAAAGACATATCTTGAGGTGGCCTTTATTCTCAAGTGCTGCAAGTGGCTTCCCTTGATAAAAAGCCGTACAAAAATTCAATTTGATTTTTCTTGTGATGTGTGCATGAAAGCAAATCTAAATAATATTAGGAAAAGTAAAGAATAATTTGTACAGCTTGACTGCAAAATTTTCCATCATGCTACTATAGTTTAGATACGAAATACCCCCCAATGGCCCAGGTGTTAAAACTTAGGGCTTAGTTTGGTTGGCTACTGGAAGGAGTGGAAACCTTTAAGAGGCAGGGCCTAGTAGGAAGTCATCAGGTCATTAGGGGCATCCCTTAGAGGAGACTGTAGGACACCATTCTCTTCCTTTCTGTCCTTTTGAGTCCTGGTCATGAGGTGATGAGTTGACTTCAACATACTCCCTGCCATGGTATGTTGCTTCTTCACAGGCACCAAAAGTCAAGTAACCGTGGACTGAAACCTCTGAAACTATAAGCCAAAATAAACCTTGCCTCTTTTTAAGGTGATTACCTTCAGTGGTTTGTTACGGTGATGGAAAGCTGACTGACGCACATGTTAACTTTGCTTAGAGAAATGATGTGGTAGCATGTATGTTTACTGGACGTACAGGTGTGTTCACACATTCTTGGTTTATCCTTGTTGTCTTTTCTATTAAAATGTACCTCAGAGTGAAATTAAAAGGAAAATAGGAGTTTCTCTGGCACCCATCAGTGTGGGGAGGAGAATTAGGACACAAGAAAGGATTTAGTCAGACAGGGGAGGACATTTTAGTGATTATCTTCCTATGGCCCTTCCAATCAACAGCACCCCATTTTCTCTCCAAATTTTACCAGGCAAAATCACATTCAACATGATGATGAGAGAAGGAAGTGAAGGAGTGTGGGCAAGAAACGGGTTTATTATCAATTTATAACTTCTACTCCAAAGTTTTTATTCTGCTCTCTCCCCATCATTATTTTCATGAGGGCTCAAGCCTGGAGGCTATAATATAGCAGTGGTGAGATTTGGAGTGATGTATATTTGTCTTCCACTAAAATGTAGTATCTCCAAATGTGTTGCACAGCATTACTATGTGACTTGACAATGTATAAAAAAAATGACCTGTTGAAGTAGGATAAATATGAAATACAATCATTCGTAGTAAGAGCTATATGAGTTGTAAAGCATAAATCATGGCCCTGTAGATTCCAGGATAGTGTAAGCCAAATAAACTACGGTCACGAACCAAATCTGGCCTGATGCCCTTTTCTGTAAATAAAATTTTAGGGGAACGCAACCACATTTAGTCATTTACATATTGTCTGTGGCTGATTTTTCTTTATAAAGACAGAGCTAAGAAATTATAACAGAGGTTCTATGGCCTGCAAAGCCAAAAATATTTTCTATTAAGAAACAGAAAAAGGTTTCTAAGAATGGCAGATCACAAGTCAAACTAACATTCTTTGGCAAATTAGGTTATGAGTAGTTGTTATAGTTTAAATCTACAGTGCTCATCAAAAGTCTCATGTGTTCGCAGGTAGAGTTTTTTAAAGGCGATTGGGTCATGGGGGTGCTGTACTTATGAGTGGATTCATACACTGAGTGTGCTGCTAGAAGGTGGGACCTGGCCAGAAGAGGCAGATCACTGTGAGCATGACATGGAAGAGTGTATTCTTATCTGTGCCTTCTCCTTTATCTCTTATTCCTGCCTACTACGGGTTGACCAGGTGTCCTCAGCCGTGTCCTTCTATCATGCCATTTCTGCCTTGGAGCCAGTTAACCATGGACTGACTCACTTAAACAGTGAGCCAAAATAGACCTCCCCTACCTTAAGTTGCAAGTAATCAGGTATTTTCTCCAATGACAGGAAAGTGACTAATACATTAGGTGTGTCTTAAAATCCGTTATTGACCTCTGTCTTGCCTTATTTGTAATGGGTTATAGACAAACATGGATTTTTAAAGAAGTATGTTTTGATGAAAATATATACAGATAGATAAACCAACAGGAAAATCAGAAAAAAATTGCTGATCCAATTAAAAAGTTAAGATGGACACCAAAAGTAGTGACGAGCGATGGACACACTCTAAGTGGTGGCATTTTATTACAGTATTGGATTGTATTTGTGCCCTCCACATCCCACCTGAACAGCTTCATTCTTTCTATGATACTTTTGGGTCCAAGCGAAGAGCAAGGTAGCGAGCCTTGCCAAATGAATGACATTAAGTTCTCGCTGTTTGGGGTGGATTCACTGTTGAGATCACAGCGTAAGTAGTTCCTCTATGTTTCCCAAACACCGATTCTCTTTCATTTGTCCCTAAGATGTTGATAAATACGGACTAATGGATGTTTCCAACATTTGTAATGTTTTTGAAAAGCAGATAATTAGTAACACAAGGATGAAGTCATTCATCAAATATGAAAACTCTCTGTACATAAAATTTAAAATTCCCATTATTGACTTCATGACTGTAAAATAGCATCACAGTGTTTTCATATTTGAATGGTAATGGTAGAGACCTCCTCCATGTTTTGTGGTACTGA
This sequence comes from Dinomys branickii, assembly GCA_004027595.1. NCBI lineage: Eukaryota > Metazoa > Chordata > Mammalia > Rodentia > Dinomyidae > Dinomys > Dinomys branickii. Next base: position 58,734 of record PVLD010006636.1, on the reverse strand, counting down.
GGATTAAACCCAGAGCCTTTGTATTGAGCTATACACCCAACCATTTTTATTTTTATTTTTCAACTTTTGAGACACGGTCTTATTAAACTGCTAAGTTCCTGAGGCTGGATTTAAATTTGTAATCCTCTTGCCTTAGCCTCCCAGAGTGCTGGGATTATAGACATGCACCACCATGCCCATCTAGCCCACTCATATTTTGACTCTAGGGCAAAAATATAAAAGAGCTCAGTATCTTGCATCTTCTTTAAATTAATGTTGAATGGGCTTTGAGACTTTTTGGGATACCTAAGAGTTCCCAACATTTTACTCAGCTATTTTAAAGAAGTAGTGGGTTGAAACGAAGTGCGTTTAAGATTGATAAATAGTGGGACCATTCCCTTTCAGGCCATTTTGTGCTCATTTCACCTATATTTCTTCTTGCCCACCTTATGCGTGTAGGGAGGGAGAGTGACAGGCTCACTCTCTGTAGTACTAAAGCTATGTAATGCTCCTAAATTTTGTTTTCTCCTCTCTGATGCCATGTGGGCCATCATGGAGCAGCGTGGGAATCAAGGAAGCACATCCCTGATGAATTTCAATCTATATCTGAGGGTTTTACATTTGCCTTTACAGTACGAGGGATGAAACCCAGGCTCTTGTGCATGCTAGGCGAATGCTCTACTGAGACATGTCCCCAATCCTAGAGTATTTTGAAAAATATGAAATGCATCCAAGAATGTATAGTATTGCATCACATAAGGACATTTCAATCAATGGCAGATTGTAGACAGTGGTCCCATAAGATTCTATCACTTAGTGACGTTGTGGCCACTTTAATTGTCTAAGAATACACTGTGATGTTCACTCGATGATGAAAATGCTTAATGACACATCTCTCAGAACATTGACCCCACTGTTAAATGGTGCATGACTATAATTCATGGTCTAACAAGAGTCTGTTTCTCTTTCTCTTTCATCCCAAGAGAACTCTTCTTCTCACATGTTCCCTTCTATCTAACCTATGTCTCTCGTGCCACCAAGTCTCTCCCCAGGTCCTTCTCCATCTGAGGAGTTGTGCTCTCTCTTTCCTTCCTACGGGCGTCTTCAATTCTGCCAAACCTCGTCTTCCACCCATGCTCCCCAAGGGCCCTGTCCTTATTTCCTCTTGGCCTCCACCTTGTGATCAGTGGCTCCTTTTCACCCTTCTGCTTGCTGCACTCCTTGCTCCTCATCCTCATCCTCATCCTTCAGTGACTAGAGCTGGAAAGAACTTCTGGATGCCTGTGTGTGACAGAGAAGGGGAAGCGGGAACATTATCCCCAGCCTGCTCATGTGGTCAAATCAGCCTCTGTCACTGTTATTAGTGTTTAGACTTTAGCACCAATCGCACTGACCAGTGATGGGTAGTGGGGTGCAGGGTGATGTCTGATGTCTTTCATTTTCTCTACAGACTTGATCACCAAAGTTTCCCCTCTCTTCTCTGCGCTTTGTGTGTCTTTTGCCTTAGAGCAGGAGTTGGAGGGGGCTTCTTTATAGGTAGAAGCATCGCTTCAATTTGTACCTCAGATATCTCTGTATTGAGGACTTTCTGATCCTTGTGAAACTGGCTTTTCACTCGGTGTACCCCCTGCACGAGTCTGTGCTTCTTCTGACTTCCCCTTTTCTTACTGCTTTCTCGTCCTCATCACACACTTTGGAGAACATTCTTGGGAGCTCCGAATTCTCAGTAAGTTTTCAAACATTGATATATAATCTACATATCATCAAACCTGCTCTTTAAAAGTATTGAATTCCATATGGCTTAGTATATTCACAAGGTTGTTGAATATACTAACTAATGCCTACTGTCTAATCTCAGAAAAACTTTCATCATTCCCCAAAGAAATAACCTTCCACATTAGCAGTTGTGACTAACTGGCCTCTCCCTTAGGCTTCTGGGATCGGATAATCTGCTCTCTGTGTCTAAAGATTTTCCTATTCTGGACAAGTCGTATAAATGGAATCACATAATAGGTGTCCTTTTGGCAATGGCGTCTTTCACTTAGTGAGATGTTTTTGAAGTTCATCCATGTTTCAGCGTATATCGGTACTTTATCAATTTTTATGTGGGGTAATATTCCATTACAGGGATGTGCCACATTTTATTTATTCATTCATGTGGTGATGAACATTGGAGTTGTTACTCTCTGGCTATTCTGAGTAATGCTGCTATGAGCATTTTTAGACGATGTTTTGTGTGAACATATGTTTTCTGTTCTCTTGGGTGGGTAATGAGTGGAATTTGGAGGACCTGCCAAACTGGTTTTATGCTTTATCATATGCCCCAGCCAGCGGTGTATGAGAGCCCCAATTTCTACACACCCTCACTTTTTCAGTGTCTGTCTTTCTGATTACAGCTTCTTAGTAGGTGTGAAGCAGTATCTCACTGTGCTTTTATTTGTTTCTTTGATGATGAACAATATGCAGCATATTTTCATGTGCTTATCAACCAACCATTCATGTATCTTCATTGAAAAATGTCAATTTAAATCAGTGACTTGTTTTAAAATAATATTTGTCTTTTAACTGAGTTGGACAAGTTCTTTATTCTGGATACTAGATTGTTAAGACATCTCTCTGCAAATATCTTCTCCCGTTATGTAAGTTACCTGCGCTTTGCGAATAGTGGTCTCTGAAGGACAGCTGGTTCTGGTTTTGATGAAGTGGTGTTTATCTATTTTTCCACTGGTTTCTTGTGCTTTTGGAGTCAACTCATGGAAACCATTGCCTAACTGAGGGTCATGGGACTTCACACCCATAGTTTTTCTAAGTGTTTTATATTTGACTTCTGACATATAGGACTTTGCTCAACTTAAATTGTTTTAAGAATGTACTCTGAGGCAAGCATCTAAGTGTAGCATATTGGTTTGAGCAAATTTTTTTATTGGACCCAGAAAATTTAGGAACAAGCAAAAAAATAGATAAGAGAGATTCCATCAAACTCAAAAGCAAACAACAGAATGAGGAGAGAATGTGTGGGTAACTGAAGGTAGAGGTCACTGGTAGAGTGTGTTCCTCGCCTGGTTAGAGTCCCGAGTTCAACGAGAGAGAGGGGTGGAGGGAGAGAGAGAGAGAGCCTAAGGGCTGGGGCAACATCTGTATAAGGTGCACATCTGTTACAGGGTTAACATTCAAAACATACAAAGAACTCAAAATAAGAAAACACATATCCTGATTTTTAAAAATGGGTAGAAGACTGAACAGACATTTCTTACTAATGGCTAAGAGATATATGAAAAAGCCCAGCATCACTAACCCTCAAGGAAAAGCAAACTAAAGCCACAATGAGGGGTCACCTCACACCTGCTAGGATGGCCATTCTCTAAACATCAGATAGTTTGTGTTGACAGGACGTGGGGAAAACATCTATACACTGTTAGTGGGAATGTAAATTAGTATGGCTATTGCAAAGAAAATGGTTTGTTTTTTGTAAGAATCTCTTTATTTCTTGTACTCTAAATAACTACTTTGAAGATAATGATACACAGTGTATTAAATATTGTTATTCTGTTATTGTTTTGTTAAGAAATTTTGTTTTATTTTTTCATAAGATTAAGAAAAGAATAAAGAAAAACTGAGACTAAAATTGAAAATATAAATATCACTTGATTTGGCACTTCCATTTCTGGGTGTATATCAAAGATTTGAGATTTAGATATCAAAGACACCTCTGCTCACCCATGTTCATGGCCACTCTATTCACAATAGTCAAGTTGTAAACTCAACCTAAGTGTCTGCCAATGGGTGAAAACATGGTACTTGGGACTGGAGATGTAGCTCAGCAATGCAAGCACCTGCCTGGCAAACATAAGGTCCTAAGTTTGATTCCCAGTACCAAAACCAAAACAAACCAAACCAAACATGGTATTTATACCCAATGGAATTCTAGTCAGCCTTAAAAAAGAAGGATGTTCTATGAATTTCAATAATATAGATGAACCCAAAGGACATTATGCTAAGTGAAGTAAGCCAGTGTACACAAACACAAATACTGCATATTCTCATACATAGAAGGACTTCAATCTAAACCAATTGAAGTCATAGAAGCAAAGAGTAGAACGGGAGATTTTAGAGTCTGGAGGAAGTAGGGAATTTTGGTAAAAGCATACCAAATTTTAGATGGACAGAAAGAATACGTTGTTATAGATCAATTTCATAGCATGATGATGTGTATTATGTATTTAACAATTGCTGAGAGTATATTGAAAATATTCTTACTATGAAAATAAACATTTGTGGTGATGGATATGTTAATTATCTTAATAATTTCATGCTATACACATATATCATTATTTTGAATCCTATAAGTATACACATTTGTGAATTTATAATTAATATGTGATTGTAGCTATGGATTTTTGTAGAAGCCCTTTATCAGGCAAAGGAATTTCCTTTCTATTATTATTTTGTCAAGTGTTTTATCATAAAAGAGTATTGGATTTTTGTTAAATGCATTTTTTGTGTCTGATCATGTGGCTTTTGTACTTTTTTTCTATTAATAAGGTGCATTGCATTGATTACTTTTCATATCAACCAAACTTGCATTTCTGGAGTAAACTCACTTGATCGTGGTGGATAATCCTTTTTGTAAACTTCTGGCCTTAGTTTACTGGTATTTTGTTGTGGATTTTCATGCCTATCTTCTTGGGGGTCGTTATTCTACAGTTTTCTTTTCTTGTAATATCTTTGTTTTTCATCTTAGGTGATACTATCCTCATAGCCTTGCTTGTGGAAGTGTTTCTTCTTGTTTTGGAAGAGTTTCCAAAATATTGAAGTTTTTCACTGTATTTTTTAAAAACATAATTTAGCTCTATTCAAAGTGTTTAAAAAATGAGAAGGAGCATCCTTTTCTCATCTGTGCTTCTAGAGGTTGTCATCTTTGCATGGGTCTATGTAGCCTCCTTGGGCATAAGAGGGCAGCCATTTAAAGTCAACAGTGTAAGGAGGGCAGAACAGAAACCAAGAAGAAACTCAATTCTTTTTAAGTGGTTGAATAATCAGCACTGCAGCTCCTGTTACCAGACTTCTTCTTATGTGAGGTAACCTCTACCTTTATTGTTTAAAGGTATTTGCAGCTGAAGGCATCTGTCTGATTGGCAGACAGATTGCATCCTTTGCAATATATGCTGGTATTTTCATTGTCCTGCACTTTCTGAGAGGTCACCATTTATGCTTGTAGGAAAGCATCCTGAGAGAAAGTTGACAGTCACTGGTTTCTTTGTAAAGGAAATCAAGCACAGGTTTACATGGACTACAATTTACGGAACATTTAACAGTATTGAGGGATTAACATTTTTGTCCTTTGTGTGAGGGCAGTTAAAGTGAAGGACCAATTGGGTTTGGGTTTTACATTTGTCTTAGTCGCTTCCCTGTTCTCAGAGACCCAATACCTGATACTCATAACTTAAAGGAGGAGCGAATTACTTTGGCTCACAGTTTGTAGAGGTTCAGCCCACAGTCTTGGCTGGCTCCGAGGCAGGGTGCCATGACAGAGGGGCCTGGCTAAGGAGATCTACTGATGGTGCGGTGTCCAGGAAGCAGAGAGCAGTCAAGGGAAGGGCCAAGGAGGGAGATAAGCTCTTCCGGGTCACAGCCACAATGACTGCCTTCTTCTGATGGGGTCGCTTCTCATCGGACCCACTCTCTTAACAGCAAGTTAGCTATAAGTCTCCATAATCCCGTCATCTTTCAAAAGCCCCACTTGTGAGCTCAAATGGCTTTGGGTAGACATGCAGATGTAAACCTGAATTATAATGACACCATATAGATGTGGATTACTCAGGATTCTCCAGACAGACAGAACTAAGAGACCTCTGAGATAGCCTCTGGTTCCTGCTCTTCTGTACATGCTCTGGACAGTTGCCATTAATCACAGGGGAATGGCTTCCAGAAGTCCTCTGCAGACACCAAAATCTGTGAATGCTCAAGTCCTTTCCTTAAGATGATGTTGTATTTGCATGTAGCCTGCATCTTCTTGAATTCTTTAAAATTTAAATCATTTCTAAGTTATATATACTACCTAATATAATGTACATGCCATGTAAGTAGCTATTATAGAAAATAATGACATAAAACTGTCTATTCATGTTCAGTGCAGACCTAGATTTTAGTTTTCAAGTATTTTTGATCTATGGTTGATTGGATCCTTGTATATGAAACCCACAGACAGAGAGGGCCAATGGTGTGGACCCTTCCCCTTCTTAAGTGTGGATGGGACTGTAAATGTAATATCACAGTACAAACACAAATACATCTTATAGATGTAAATAAGATGTAAATAGGCTTTAAGTCACTAGACTTTGAGTTAGTCAAGAGAAAGATGGTCCTAAGTGGGCTTGAACTAATCAGGGGAACTCTTAATTAGGACTGGATCTTTCCTATGCATAGTTTTGAATTTGAGGGTTTGTTGAAGGGACTCTTTGTCAAGGGGCCTGAGTGCAGCCTCTAGGAGTTGACAGTCCTTGGCTAATAGGACTCAGGCTAACAGGTGGTACAACCTGAGGGATCTTGGAAGGGGATCTTTCCCACCTTGAGCCTCCAAAGGAAGATGCATCTGGATAACAAGTCCATAGTCTTGGCATTCAGCCTTGTGTTGCCCTGAGCACAGAGCCCCAGTACTACTAGTTTTGTGGTAATTTGTTACACAGCAATAGAAAACTCATGCATGTACCATTTCAAGCATTGGGAAAATATGTTAATGATCAACAGAGAGAATTTATTCAAAGTAATGTTTGCCAACTCAGGAGTGGCTTAGATCAAATACCCCAGCAAATTGCCCTTTCTTTTTTATTATTAAACTTGACACATCTCATGAGACCCTGAGTGAGGGGCTGGCCTGTGGAGAGCTAGGGGATATGCTTTTACCTTCCCTTAAACAGTTGCCCATATGTGGTCAGCTCTGAAGAGGGCAGGGAACCTTGTTCTGGCCCCAGGACAACCATGGACACCACAGTCATCCCTGAATTGTGTGGATTCTGGGTTCCTTCTGTGGAGTAGAAATCTATTCCAGGAAAAAGTATCCAAGTCAAAGAGATCCACGGTATCAGGAGGGATTCTTAACAATATGGATATAATATCTGTTGGAATTTTGTCCCTTTCGTGCATGTCATAGTTATTTCTTGAAACCTATTAGTCAGTAAAAAAGTGTGTAGGCAGACCCATTTTGGTAGATATGTCCATCTGTCCTACTGCCAGTGTGGACATAATGCATAGTGACTAGGTATAGCACCTAGGTCATATCCTATCTGTATATTGTTAAACCATTTTTACTAAATGACATTATAAAAAAGATAATCAATGCTGCTGACCTTTTATTAACCTTACTTAAAAAAGGTTTGGGATTATATTAATGTTATGGATTGATGAATTTTCTTTTTGTTCTCTTCTTCTCTTTTCTTGTTTTGGTTTGAAGGGGTCAAAGGTAATTGTGTGCATTTCCAGCTTGCAGACAATGAAAAAACGAGGCAGAGTAGGACCTTTTCTGTTGTTATTGCATTGATAATGAAAATGAGACTCAGATGGGCTTTTTTTTTGAAGTTTAAAAAATGTCCAGTCATTTCTGCAAATGGTTTAAAAGCCTTGAGATTTTAGGAATATGTACTTGCAATTATTCTCTTTTAATAATTAATTACTAATATGTTTTAATCACTGAGCACATTGTTTTGATCATTAAGAATTTACAATGTAAAGATTCTTTCAAGGTCAAATTTCAAATGTTAATCATTTTAACCTAATGCATGTAAATCTCTACTGAATTCAGTTTAAAAATAAAAAGTAAATCATTAATTTGAACTGGCATACTTACTGGAAATTATCTTTTATTATTCTCTGTTATGGTTCAAGGTCATTTCTTTAATCAAACCTCAGAGCTGGATAGAATCATCTGAAGAAAAATCATTTCTTCCCTCTCCTTCTTTCCTTAAAAATACAACTCTCACAGGAGACCTCCTCTGACTTTCCTTTTCTTTTAATTCTTCTCATCTCATCTTTAATTATTTCTGCTGCTCTGATGGTGTGTTTTTTTTTTCTTTTTTCTTAGTTCTGAGACAGATTGTGTCACTGGGCTCAAAATACTTAGAATATTGAGAAATTATACAGCACTCTTTGCAGGTTTATGACTTCGGCTTGATAATTGAAAACTTTCCAGGGCATCTTCTTTCTGAAGAAATGGGCATCCTGATGACTGTAGCTTCTCTGTTAGCTGATCAGAGAGTTCAGATCAAGGCTGTGCAGGACATGGTTTATAAGCATAGGATTTGAGACCTCCAAGCCGTCATTGGGCTTGAGTCCTTGTGCCCTGTGTACCAGTTCTGTGATCATAGAAAGTTTATATCCATCCTGTGTTCTCACCCCCTCATGAGGAAGGCGGGGCCAGGCGGTGCTCCCATGCCAAGCCTTGTAGTAAGGGTGACGGGAGCTATGTGGGGTCATCAACTTCGCCTGCACTGAAGAAAATAAATGCAGGGTCTTTATTTTGGCTGCAGTTGATTTTTCTCTCAGCTCATTCCACAGGCCATTGGATAATATGTGGCTTTTAGTCCCACCCAGTTTGTCTTAGTCTCATTCAATTTAAGTTAAAAAGTCCAGTTTAATTAAAACAGCTCCTTTAGGCAATAAAGAGAAATATGATCCAACACCCTCCCCTTGTGTCTGTCTGTAAATGGCTTCAGGGTGTGAGAAGCAGATTGTATCTTCACACATCTTTCCACCCATGCAGGTTCTCCTTGTACACTGGTACCCCCCTTATCCACTGGAATATGTCCTAAGATCCCAGACATCCACCTGAAACCGTGGATAGAACTTGAAGCTACAGAGGCCAAGCTTTTTCCCTTCCATAACTGCCTGTGGTAAAGCTTAATTTGTACATGAGGCTTAGTAAGTGATTAACAATAACAGTTAAAAAAATTTGTAACAACATTCAGTAATACAAATAATAGAATGTGGTCTCTTTATGTTTTCACTTAAAGGAAGCACTTTATGGTTTCTGTTTGGCTTATCTGAGTATATGCCCAACAGGTAGTATATAACAGTGTGGATTTGTCAGGCAAAGATTTGATTTATGTCTTGGGTGGGACAGAGTGAGACGTCAAGAGATTTCATCACACCACTCAGACTGGTGCACAATTTAAAACTTAGGAATTTAAAAAAAATTTCCATTTAATGTTTTGGTGTGGCTGAGCATGAGTAACTGAAGCCATAGAAAGTGTAACCTGGGGTGGGAGGGACTGCTATAGTCAGTTCAGTGGGCTTTGGCAATCTCCTTGGGACACAGTCAACCTCACTTCCTTGCTGCGTTTTGCTGCTGGAAGACCCCTGAGTCTTAGTTTTTCCTGGCCCCGAGCCAAATATTATTTGACCAGATGGTTTTCGTCCCATGAGAACTGAAGGGGTCCAGGGCAGCTTATCTTCAAGGCTGCCTTTGTGATAAAAACACTTTTCGAGCTGCTAGGTTTACCAGGACATGTCTGTGCCTGGACTGATATATGGGCAGCCTGTCAGGTGCCTCTTTCCCAAACCTGCTATAGGTAGATAGAAAGGGCAGGGACCTGTGCCCTCAGTATCCTCATTGGAAAATGTTACACTTGCTGGCTTGTCTTGACCTTCTGGCTTGGGTTTGTTCTCCTTACTACAGTTTACTCAGGACCAGCAAGGATCAGGTTCTCACTTAGGAACATTCCATGGGTTTATCCTCTGAGGCTGACTGTTGGTATTCTGCAGGCGGGATGTAAAAGGCTGGGCATCCTTTCTCAGAGCAGTGGCCCAGCTTGAAAGGCTAGCTCTGGCTGCGAAAACCACCATTTTGGTGCAGGATGTGTATCTCCTTGGTCTTTGTTTTTCTTATGTAGCCCTTATTTTTCCCCTTGGCAGAGTGATTCTCTAAGACCACAGGAAAGAGAGAGTAAAAACACTTTAATATTCTTCTTTGAAATGTTACACTCTAACCAGTGCAGCTTCTGGTTAAAACCCAATGAATATTTGTTGAATGAATGAATACTGATGATGAATGAGTTCTTTTTAAACAAATAGAAACAGTTATATACCCAATAATACCATTTTGGTCAATAGTGGGCCACATGCTGATAATGGTCTTATAACATCTTATCACCTGTAATATGCAGTGTTATGGTTGATACATTGTGTCAACTTGGGGAATCTAGAGGTTTAGCTGAGTGACTCAGGAGGAAGCTGGGGTGCTTCCTTTGTAAACATCCTGAGCCTGTGGAAGAGGAGGGCATGGAGATTGTGTGAGAGGTTCACCCCTGGTTGGGGTAGGTTGTTTACAATGTAGGGAAGAAAAGGAGGCTGCTTGCAGCCATTCTTCCCTTTTGCTCTGGTGGTTTTTGCTGTGCTCTGCTGCCCTAAACAGTTTGCCTTCTGCCTTGTGCCATTCTGCCTCTGAACCAGCCAAGTATGGACTAAAACCTCCACAAACTGTAAGCTAAATAAACCTTTCCTTCCTTCATTTTGGGGGTTGGGTATTTTGTCTTAGCAACGAGAGAAAAATAACCAAGACATGCAGATATCTTGATTTGTGTAAATAAATACACTCTATGATGTTCACAGAATGATGACTTACCTAATGATACAGTTTTTGCATTCCCCATTATTAAATGATGTATAACTGTATATATTTCTCAAGCAGCTTGCTGGCAATCCATAACAGACGTCTTGTAGATATTTCACCATGAAGAAATTATAAATCCTTTGCTAATTTTCAAGTAAGTAACAATGTAGCTAAGAGTAAAGAGTGTTTTCTTTTCTCCATGAAGAGCGGTTATAGGAATAATAAACTTTTGTCAAAGAAAAAGTTGTCTGGACAAAGCTAAACAGGCAGGGAAGACTTTGTTCAAGGCTATCCAGTTAGGGGAGAAAGATCAGAACCTAGTATGACACAATTCTACTGAAACAAAGAACAAGTGAGCTTTCAAGGAATGGGAAGAGCTAGCGGAAAAAAACTGGAAGGCTTGGGTGGGGAGGTTGACAACACAGTGTACTGAACACAGTATTATTTCCTGAGTTTGCAAATGTTTTTCTCTGTGATTATTCCAGTTAGGTTTGCTGCTTGGAACTTATAAAATTAGGCTCCTATTCTGGGAGAAAGGCTAGGAGCCTGGGCATAATTTTCCTTGATGATTAGATTTCAAAAAGATGGCTCCCAGGTTCTTGAGAAAGATATTCTTGAATTGTAAAATTGCCATAAAAAGATTTGTATATTTTAAACTGGCAGAGAGAGATTTGCAATTGTAAGTTTTCTAAAGAAAATACTCCAAGAAGCTAGGCAAAGTCGTGCACGCCTGTCGTCCCAGGTGAGGCAGGAACATTGTGAGTTCAAGGCCAGCTTGAGCTACACAGGAAGTTCAAGGCCAGGTTGCACTACATAGTGAGAGCCTATTTTCACAAAAGCGGCAGCAGCAACACCAACAGGAAGTTGTTCTAATAAACATGTTCTAATAAAAAAAATTGGGACCTAGAGTTAATAAACTTAGAAAATTGGGACTTAGGAATAAGCTTTTCTTATGTCTAGTCAATCTGGGAGAAATATCAGGCCATCTTGGTTGCTTTAAAACAAGTGGACAAGTGGTTCCCTCTTGGGAATTTAGTTTGAATACAGTTTTTTTGTACCACTCACTGTAAATATTTCTTAATGAAGTAAAATGCCACTGAATTAGTAATAGGAGAAGTTAGCTAATGTTTTTATATTTTGCTTTGTGAGACAATCATTTGAGAATCAGAAAAACTGTTGGGTAACATAGTTCCCGTCTGCAGAAGTCCTTCAGAGCCCCAGTGCCATGACAGAAGAACAGTAACCATGGTTCTTCCCACTCAAAAGTGTTAACAGTGAGTGTCTCCCCAATCCTTATTTACCATATTTGTGTTGGGCCAGGTGCCCTCTGCTAAAATCCTTTCTAAAAGGTTTTACTATGGACCAGTCCTTCTTTTGTTTCTCCCACAGTTCTATGCATTTTTCTTTTTTTAAAGAAATCATCTTACTTGCCAAGTAAGTCAGGAGATCTTCATCACCATGAATTCCCAGTAGTGGCGAAGTTTAAAGAGGAGAACTTCACAGATGGGTGGACATTTTGGATAAAGGTATGACTGTAAAGGAAAAAATGTTTAAAAGAAAGTAGTCCAGTGCCAGGAACAATGAGAGAAAGGATGAAGAGATAAGACAGGAAATCTAAGCTATTGTATTGGTGAGGCTGAAAAGGCATTGGCACCTTTTCACTTTGATGGTGTCAGCAATGGAGTTACCAAAAAAGGTGGAGCACTGTGAGATTCAGAAAAATCTATCAGCGGTGGGTAGATTAAATCAGTCTGAATTGTTACAGCCATATCACTTAACACAATCTTAGGACTGTTTCCAGAACTTTTCCTTTTAGACTTCTTCTTGGCTACAAGAACCCAGTAGCAAAACAGATATTTGTGAACCCTCATGGAGTTCCATAGTTACTTTTGTTAATGAAGAAAAGTAGTGTGATGAGCCAGTAATTATTTAGCTCCGGAAATCATACGGCTCAAACAGGTGTCGTATTTGATGATCTGCACAGATTTTTACACCTTAGGTTAAGTGCCTCTGGATTATGTTTCATTATTTATTGAAATACTAATTGCTACTAAGTTCAGCAGCAGCAGTGGTTTTTGATATTATAAGGATGAAGATTCTCTTTATCTTTTAATTATTAAATTGTGCATCCACATTTTTCCTCATCAGAAGCTAAATACAGGTGGCTTCTAAGATGTATATTTTATACTTTGATACACTTTATCATTTGGATATAAAATAAACATCTAAGAGTTTCTGGTTGAGAGAAGGTGCTTTTAATTACATTAAGGAACAGAAATTACACTGGGCATTGGTGGCACATTCCAGCATTTAGGAGGCTGAGACAGGCAGATCATTAGTTCAAGGCCAGCTGAGCTATAAAGCAAGCTCCAGACTGGTCAAGACTACATAGCAAAACCTTGTCTCCAAAAAACAAAACAAAACAAACAAAAACCATTTCTGAGATAAGAAATAGAACTAGTCTCTTCTGATTAATACAGTGCTTTTCAATGTACAGTTTATAGTTGACTTATTTCAGAGATATAGTTTAACTCATGTTATTTGCATGTTGATGATGTATGTCATGGGTCAAGTTAAAATAGAATCGGATCTTAAACTCTGACAGAGTTTTAATGATAGATTCTGTTCATGTTTCCGGGATATCCTATATCATAGGTTGAACTATATTCCTCCCCAAACTCACATATATTATAGCCCTCAATCCCCAACATGAATATATTTGGAGATAGGGTCTTATCAAGGGTGCCTAATTCACATGACATTGTCCTTACAAGAAGAGAGAGACACTAGGGTGCACAGATGAATGATACTATGAAGACACAATGAGAAGGCAGCCAAGGGGAGAGAGAGAGGGAGAGGGAGGGGGAGGGGGAGGGGGAGGGGGAGAGAAACTTCAGTAGAAATCAAACCAGCCAGCACCTTGACCCTGGACTTCCAGTCTCCAGAACTTGTGAGAACATCCTGAGCTCAGACTGTTGTTTAACTTCTTCTGGATCCAGTCTGTGGTATTTTACTGTGGCAGCTCTCTCAAACTAGCAAATCCTTTTTGTAAGAAAAGAAATGGTGAGCCATTCTTTTAAATCCAAGGGCTCAGGAAATTCACCAACAGATCAAAGTCATCTTGCTATCATATCAAAAATGTTTTCTCCTTCCAGTACTTGCATCTGACTTACAAGTTTCCAGAAATGGAATTATCCAAGCAAGCCTAAGTAAAAGCTAAGAGGTATAAGAAAGTTTCTGAGGTGAGTAAATTGACCCTGGTACTATCAGCCTCAGAAGGCTCTCCTGAGCCCCCTCAGTGGTCCTTAGCAACTAGATATATTGATCTGATAAACAGGTGCTGCATAAATCACTGGCAGTGAGTCCTAACAGGAGTAAAGAAAGCGTGAGGGAGGGGCTGAAGCCCAGTGGCAGAGGGCTGGATTAGGAGGCTCTGAGTTCCATTTCCACTGCTAAAGAAGAAAAAACCCTCCTAAATCCAGACACACACCAAATCAAATGAAACCACGTCAAACCAGAAGAAGAAGCCGCCAAACCAGCCAATCAAACAAAGCCCAGAGCTACCACACTGTAGCATCTATTAGCATTTGTTTATTGTTGAGTGTCCCATCATAGGACTATGTTGCATTATATTCACCTATCACTTGATGGACATTTCTGTTGTTTCTATTTTTTGAGTATTGTAAATTATGCTTTTCATATACATTTTATCCATTTTTAATTTTCATTTACTGTTGAAATAGTAGATGCAGATGTGAATGTCTGTGGCTTGTTGCTATAGGCTGTCAATCTGAGGTTATGCTCAGGAGACAGACACATTTTGCAGAAGCCTGAAGGAAAAGGCTCCGAGCCCATCTGCTAACCTCATCTCAGCTGCTTCAAGAGTAACACTCATGATCCTCATAGTGCTCCTTGGTGATAACTGAGCATCTTGCCCTCGTTTCCCCCATTTCCTACTTCTCGTCTGCTGAACAACTCCGCACATTGCTTGTATTGGGTTCCCAGGCCTTGCAGCATCTAGATAGATTTTTGCTCCTTGAGTATCCACCGGACACTGCAAATCCCACAGCTTACCCACTTACCTGTAGCTCTGCAAATCTGGTCCTATTTCCAAAACAACATTACTTGATATTTAAGAAGCAACTGGAAGTCTAAGTTATTTTTACTTTCAATTTCAAGGCTTTTTTCTTTCCCCAAATCTCCTTGGGCTATAAATTAATCTGAGTCAAAACATGCTTTTAGGAGAGTGGGACTAGAAGCAGGACAAGGACTTGTTCTTTTTGAAATTGCATATAATTTAACACGGTATAACCTTTGAAGAGGAAATATGACCTGCTCAGAGCATCACAGTGGGATTTACGGAGGCTGGATGTCTGAAAGCCTCATCTCAAAGAAGGCAGATATTTGGTTTCATATTATCAAAACAGCCTTGTACTCTTCTTGGAGTTATTTTGACATCTAAATAATAGTTCTGGCATTTCTTTTTAGAATGTAAATCAATAACATTGACTTAGTGCATTCTTTTCTCTTGTTTTCGTTCCTCACTCTTTTATAATCTTAGATCAAGTATTAATGATTATTTTAAGCCTTAGCTTAGGTTTGGTGCTTTGCCACCTACTCATACGGGAAGCACCTTCCTTTACTCTTTCTTTTACCAGTTGTGTAGCTCTTGCAAAATATTCTTGTTTTAGACAAAGACTACATCCATCTTCAAAAACAGAGAAGTGGGTTTAGCAGTTGCCTTGGACATCCTTCCTTTCTTTCTTTCCTAGTTCTTTCAGTATTAGAACGCAAACACCTTTCTTCTATCCTTTATCTTATCTTCCCATTACTAATTGGCTCTGACTTCTCAGCAGGATTTCCAGATCTCAGAATTAGCTGGCGCTTGTTGAAGCCATGATTCCCAGGCCTCAACCTAGGCCCAAAGAATTGGAATCTCTGGGGGTGAGGACGTAAATGGCACAGTTTTTAACAAGTACCTAGAGATGCTGATGGCATTAATATGTGAGAAGCTCTTCCACACACTTTTCTGGTTTGTCAGTTCTCTTCTCAATATCCCAGTGCCTCTGAAAGTCATAGTGAATTCTTATCTACTGACCTCTGATACTATGTTAACACTGCATTTTCAAAAATGCTTGCACCAACTCCCAAATCCTCATGATTGTCTTTAGAACTCAGTAGGATATGGGAAGAAATATGATATTGAGGGGTGAGGGGCAGGGATATGAAAGGAGGTGGGAGAGGTTTTGAGGTCAGTCTCATTTGGATTTCCAGTTTTGCCACATAAGTAGCTGAATAGCTCCAGGTGAGTTATTTGGCTTTGTAAAACTCAGATTTCTCAGCTCTAGCTGAGGGTGGTGGTGTGATACTCTTTCCTGTAGAGTTATTTAGGATTAAATAAAAGAACATGTGCAGATCTAGGAGTGCTACCACATGGTAGCTTTTACTGATCATTAAGTTAAAGTATGCAAGATTTTTATAGTTTTTGTGTTACTTTGTTTTTGTTTGTGTTCTTTTCTCTTTAAAATAAAAAGGTTTATTCTTTTTTTAATTTTAAAAGTAAGAGAACAAAAACATTAACAAAGTACCACAAGAACAGTACAATCAAAACTGAATTACAGACACGGTGACAGGGAATTAACAGTGGTTGTGGTATTACATATTGATAGTTTCTAAGTGTATGCTCAGGAAAACACATATAGACATACAAGATTGAGCAAACAACTAATCATTAACTGACTTCTTACAATAAAGCAACATAAGTCAATAGTGGAACCACGTTAGCCATCCTGCATGTACATACATATATAGTTATCCTTTTCTTCCTTTTCTCCTTCCCCTCATCCCATTTGCTCTTTACTTTTGAGCAATTTCCTTTCATACCTCCTAATTTATATTCCCACTTTCAGATTCTTATACTAGTGATACAATACATTGCTTGCACATGCACCTCTGATTTATTTCACTTATGAGTATGGTCTCTATTGTGACCATTTGCCTATGAAATCTTCAAGTTTGTCTTTCTTTATAGCTGAGTAACATTCCATTATATTCTTTTTATCTTTATTTTTAAACTAGATTTTTTTTGTCTAAGCTCCTTATCCCTTTCTGTATTATCCCCTTGAATACCCTTTAGAAATTCTCACCTTTGAGCTTTTTTTCCTGGATAATCCTCCCTAAAATGATTTAAGGGTATTGAAAGATTTTGTTCTTGACCTTTTTACAGGTTGATGGTCTAGCAGTTTGTCAAGCTGAACCTAAGATAGATATCTGATATTGTTTTGGGTTTAGCTCACCTCCTTCCAATACTGCACCTCCCTTCACCCTTGGGGTCTTGCCATTCCTCCCCCAGCATGTGTGGTTGGAGGGCACAGGTGAGCCCAACTGGCCACCTAACTCAGGCACGCCACTGATGGCACCACAGTCTTCTGGCCATGGAGACTGGTCTCATGAGCTGTCGTGTAAGAACAACAGGTCAGCGTGGTTCCTTGTAGTTTTCTATCTCAGTCTTAAAGGGAGAGCTGAAATTTGCTCTGGAGCTGGAGTCTCCTGCAGCTCAGAAAGGTGTTCAGGCTGCTGACGTACTTGCGGTGGCTCACTGTGGGGCTGGAGGTGAAGTGCAGAGAGGGCACTATCTGATGCCTCCTGATCTTCAGGGGTGCTGGGGCTTCAGGTTCCCTTGTGGCAGAACACATTTCCAGCCTTTCCTCTCTGAAGGAGATCTGTGTTTTAGAGATGCTTTGTGCTTTTCCAAGCGTTTGCAGGTTTCTTAATTTACTGTATTGTGTAACTGTTTTCTTTGATAAGTCATATACATGCTGCCAAGATGGTTGCGTTTGGAGCAGAGTTATACCTAAAAATCACTCTTCCCTTCAATCTCACTGGTCCTGTGGGTAAGTCTGGGCCATCAAGTTGAACCTTTTAGCTAACACAATATGATTTTCCCCAGAAGTCCCTATAATCTCCTCTTTTCCCATTTTCTGTTGCCTTCCCATAGTTGGCCCTGCTCTATTTGTTCATGGGCGTAACAGATATCCCACTAATTTCCTTTTGGTCTTCACGAGAAATACTGGATGACATGTGTGTGGCAGGTAGGTCATTCACCTCCACAAACTTTGTCCACAGCCTTACCAGGAATTCTGCTACACATATCATTAGAACCATATAGAAGTGGTACGTGTATTGCTCATGCACAGGAGCAGCTAATAATACAGGAGTCATTAATGGACAAAGCCGAGCAATTTCAACTCCATTTAATTGGAAACAGCTTGAGTGGGAGATGGAGGTAGGAATCACAATAAATATGTAATACTTTTTGTCTCTGCCATGGTGTAGCTGTGAACTTTGGACAAGTCAGGAAAACCCTCACAAGAGGAAGTGTTTGTTTATGTGTACCTCCTTACCCTGAATTATACATGACTCCATTACAATGGTTTTAAATAGAAATGGAGGGCTCCACAGTGGATTTTGAACTGTGTGACTCACAGAGCCTGTGGTCCTGAGGGATGGAGTGGATTTTCTGAAATGTTGCCTGAGGGGCTAACTCAGGGAATGAGAAAAGGTCAGACGGGTGAATCTCTGTCCTACTGCATGAAGACCTGCTCTATTTTGATCAATATTATGAACGGAAGATCTGTATAAAATTTCATTCATCAAAATGGCAGTGCTGCTAAAAAAATACTGGAAAAAATTCTGGTCTATCTGAACAAGTAAAATCTTTTTGGTCTAGACAAACTTACCTTTATGAATTCTCCAGATCCGTCAAGCTGATAATCTCATGATCCTGAAATAACTTCATGTCCTTCCTTGTTTACATGAGTTCTGTTTGCTGACTGTAAGAATGCAGTCCCTGAAGTTACTAAACTTGGCTTCATTTAACAAGGTGGTGTGTATGTTAGGTTAATCATGCAAATGAGGATATGTGGCTAGTTAGCTAGAAAGGCAGGTACAAAGCAACTATTAGCTGTGTTTCTGATATAACACCTTGGGAGTGAGGGGCTATGGGGAGCGGGCTTCACTTCTGTGAAGTGGGAGAGAAGTAAGCAATGACAGCAGGCTCAATTTAGGGGCTACTATAACTGGAGTATTCATAAAATGTGTCCAGACCAAGTCATATTTTTTGAATAATCACCTAGAGATAGGGCTGAGCAGTGACAAAGCCATCAGCAGTCACCTACATCCTCAACAGTTCTTTCTGCTTCAGATTTCCACCCGGAATGCAAGGGCTAGAGGTCACTCTGTCTGTGGGTTTTTGGGAGCTAGGGAAGTGGGTATAGGACAGATCTTATTCTTCCCTTTCAGACCCAACATTACCCTGCAAATGTGTGCATGTAAGAGATTTTAATGGAAGGATTAGAGTTTAATTAAGATAAATTACAGCATAAAGAGAAAGGAAGCTGAGTATGGTGGTGCATGCCTGTAATCCTAGCATTCTGGGAGGCTAAAGCAGGATGATTGCAGGTTCAAGTCCAACTTGAGCAATGTAGTGATGGGCTGGGAATAGAGCTTACTGTGAAGGCCCTGAGTACAATCCTCAGTACAAGAAATAAAAAAGAAGGAAACAATGATAAAACTTTATGTAAAATATGGCTTTTCCTTTAGTTAAAGGGCATAGATACCATGGGTTTCAACCCATGTTCTGCTTCCCAAACACTGTGCACTCAGCTCTGCCAGGCCCTTCTGCTACGATGTGTTTGCCTTGGAGTCACCCTACCATGGACTGAATTCCCTTAAATCATGAGCCAGAATAAATCTCTTCCTTAAATTGTGGATGTTAGGTCTTGTGTCTCAGCAATGGGAAAGCTGATAATCACGGACATGCCTTGGTTCTCAGTACAGTGCCTCTGGCCTAAAGTTTCCTTTCTCATCTCAGCCATGTCTGCGTTGGTGTCAGTAGTGCTGGCATAAAAATGAGGGGAATGCCTAGGTCGGCACCTGGGTCTGTTCTGAGGATGGGAGAGATGCTGGGCTCTTATAGAATATACTAGCTGGGCTTAGAGGATGCGTTCTCAAAACCTGGTTTAAAAAGGTTACTTTTGGGAATATAGTCCATATTTAAGGCTACAGCATTGAGGGAAAGACAACAACTGTCATTCTAGTGATACTTCAGATGTCGTTACTGCTTGCTGCGGTTTAGCTTAGGAGCTTCATAGACACGACCCCAATTATTCTTCACAGCAAGCCTGTAAAATTTGTATTTAATCTCCATTTCCAGATGAGGACACTGAGGCTGTGTGATTATGTAACCTGCTCAAAATCACATGGTTTATTGACGGTGTTTGACTTCAAAGCCCATGTTTTCCTTGTTATCTGTTTATCTGTCGGTAGCGGCAAAATGATAGGAATCACTGGAGATGCTGAAAGGCTGGCCACGAGACACTTGAAGGCAAGGAGAGAGAGAGTAAAGGTTCAGCGCTCTGCCTGCTGTCTCGGCTGTGTTTAAGGAAGCAGTGAGTAAATCAGATTCAGTTTCTCTGTCTCTCACTGGGGATTGAGCGCAGGTCCTTTGCACTGAATTATATCCCTGTCCTCCTTCCTTCCTTCCTCCCTCCTTCCTTCCTCCCTCCCTCCCTCCCTCCCTCCCTTCCTTCCTTCCTTCCTTTCTATTTTACTCTGAGACAGAATCTTGCTAAATTATCCATACTGAACTTGAACTTAAAATCCTCCTGTCTCATTCTCCCAGAGTGCTGGGATAACAGGCGTGCGCCACCATGCCCAGCCCTAGGTCCATTTTTTACCCCACTTCCATTTTAATGATCTGTTCTTTATTTTATTCTGGCAAAAATATCCCAACATAAACTATGATTATGATTTCAGTTCCTCCAAATCAACTTATTTTTATTGTAAAGAAAACACACATATTCAGAAATCTAAGCCTAAAAATTATCTCAGCTCTCAAATATATTGAGAGAAAACTGCCTGCTTAATCTTTGAACTATCCATAGAATATTTGTCACCTTTGAGCAAGGAGTGTCAGTTTCCTGAATATGTCTTGTTAAGGTGTCCCATGAAGTCTGAAAACCCAGGTGCATAAACATATTTGTCAAAAACATCTTCAATATGTTATAAAATGAAATAACATTAGTTTCCAGGTTTCATAGACATCCTATACCATAATATTTTGCGGTGTTGGATTCTAGCTATTAGATGGGCCTTCTATTTCTTAGGCTTGCATTTTCTCCTTACATTTTTAGTTGATGTCCCTACCAGTGGGGTGATGAGTCTGTCTCTCTGAGAGTTGTCCCCTCCCTGCTCTTCCCTTCCTCAGTGATGTGCAAGCTTACATGAAGGTGGCTCCACCCTTTCCCCATGATTGTTTGGACCTTTGGGAGACAGACTGGGCCAATCAGCTTTCTTGGGTATTTTGAATTGGGTCCCAGAATGATGAATACCGAGGGGTGTGTGGAAATCCAGAAGTTGTGGAGTGGCAGCATGTGGTCCTTGGAGTTGTAGGGTGGCCTAGCCCTTTCCTACAGGGGTAAAGTGAGGCAGAAAATAAAGTTCTGCAGAATTAAATAGTTAGACAAAGAGAAGCAGAGATAAGAGCAAAGAGAACTGGTAGATTCCAGGTTCTCCAGTCCCTCCTGAAGTCTCCTTACCCTTGGGCTCTCTGAGGGACCTCAACTTTCTTTTCTGATTAAGGTAACCCACGCTGGTTTCTGTTACTTCTTATACAAAGAACCTTGACTAGGATAATCTTGGTTACATTTCTAATATCCAGAGTTGGGCAGGTCCTGGGGCAAATGCTTGCACTAAGAAAATTGTAGAAATTAAAAAAAATCTGTGATGAACATTTAAGGAGAGGACCAATAAATAAAGAAATAAAGTGAGAAGTGAAGATGAAGAGAGAAGTGGGTTATTTCTCTGTTCATTTTCAGGAAGATCTAAAATCATTGCTCCTAGAAGTAGGAGAACAAATTATAAAATTCAGAATGAGCCTATCAACAAGTGTTTGCTGAAAGGGTTGTTCTCAGCATCTTCAAAACACAAAATGATTAAAATCACAAAAACAGGTCACATGTACTGTTACTACTTTCATATGAAATATTTCTTTATCTAGTACTAGAGTCATAAAGCACACCAGCTAAGTGTTTATTATGTTTGAATAAACCTTCAGAAAGTTCAAAGAGAGGTACACAATGGATACTTAGGCTTTTGAGCTTTTTTTTTTTTTTTTAAAGATCCTTTGATTTCCTTTTAGCTTTATTTTTCTCTTTTCCTTAGTTCTTTCATCCCTTTGAATTGGAGGGGCATTGGCTCCAGGATACCCCTATCGGTATAACAGTGTGCAGATATTTAAATCTCTTATATATATAAATTGATGCATATCAACTATGTATATTCATCTGTATACTTAAAATCACCTCTGGATTGTTTATAATGCATAATCCAATAGAAACACTATGCTAATAGTTGTTACACTGCATTGTTCAGGGGAAAAATGACAAGGCAAAAAGTCTTCCTATGTTCAGTATGGATAGAATTTTTTCAAACACTTGTGATCCACAGTTGATTGAATTAGTAGCTGCAGAATGTGTGAGTACAGAGGGCTATGCCCACGCCTATACCTACCTCTACCTCTACCTCTACATCTACCTATCTATATATCTTCTACAGCGAGCTAAAGAGTAGGACCAGAAACACAGACCAAGGAGTCATGCAGTTCTGGGCTGGAAGAGCATCCTTTGTGATGATTGAAATGTTCTACATCTGTGCTGGCCAACATGGTAGCCATTAACCATATGTGGTCATTGAGTACTCCATACATGTGGTTAGCATGACTGAAGAGCTGAATTGTAAATGTTATATCATTTTAATGAGTAAAAATTTGAATTTAAATAGCTGCATATGGTTGCTGACTACTGACTACAGTGCAGATTTAGTCTATAAATGCACTCTATAATTTTTGTTCTTGGTGTTGTTAAGACATCATTTGTGATGTTTGGCGGGGTTTTGTAGTGGTTTGAATTACCCATCTGACTTCCCCAGTTCTCTCATTTCCCACTTCAAAAAGACTAGTGGTTGAGAGGCTGGTTGTATCGCCTCTTCATCAAATTTGGTTTGTTCTTTGGGTAAGAAACTCTGCTCCAATTCTAGTTTATTTGAGCTGGGGGTTCTGTGGTCACTGTGGATGAATTGTGGCTTTCTACTCTATTGCTGGCATTCACAAAACTGACTTGATGCTGAGGGCAGTCAAATGAGATCTGGAAAGCAGGGTATGTGCTTATCTTTCAACTTGTTTGAAGACCAAACCACAGCTATGTTGCGATCAAGTGGCCAGCAAGATAGATGTAAACTCTGGGGAGACCTCATCCTGGTTCACCACAAAAACCTCAATGTTGATATCCCTTTCTTTTCTTTATGCACCATAATGACAGACTCTCCTGGGTCTTGGTTGCTGTGAAGAAGTTCCCTGTAGTGGGGAGCAGCGTATTCACTGCACTATTTCTGCAGTTGCCGTGCTACTTTTTAAAAATAAGCTGAGTCCAACCTTTTCTATAAGGGATGAGTTAGTTTTCTTCTTGCTCTGATTTCTGTAGAGTGGTTTCCAGTTTGCTTGTCCCAAGTTCAAGTGCTGGATACAGAGCTGGGAGTCTTTGGAAATGTGACTATTAAATGCACCAGACCAAATGCCAAAAACTGTAGGTCTGTCACAGAAAGGACGCTTAATCCTGAGATGGCTGGCTGATGAGGTGTTCATTCTATTGTTACTGACTGGGTATCTTCATTAGAAAACTTGACTGGTCATTTGGTTTCCTCCTTTGTAGCCTGCTGAGGAACACCCTGATCTCTGATCACTGGATCATTTTATTTTGCACATTTTGTACACATCTGTTGCTGTAATTACCCACAAGTTTGGTAAAACCAGTCAATATATATAAGGCAGTTAAAATGCAGTGTCAGATTGGCTGGATGTGCGATATGCTGTGGAGCACACTTCTGGGTGTGTCTGGGTGGGTCATGTAGCCTCAGCCTTGGGTTCTGCCTTCCCTTGTCCTTTCCACTCTGGCACTAATCCACTGCTCTGTTCCCCAGGCTCAATGAACTAAACAGCTTTGCTTTACCATGTCCTTCTGACATGTCTCTGCCTTGGAGCCAGCTGACTAGGGACTAAAACTGAGCAAATTAAACCTCTCCTTTTAAAAATTATGGGTGTTGGGTGTTATGTCTCAGTGATGAGAAAGATGACTAAACATTGTGAAGATTTCTCTGATCTTCCTGAAGAGGGTGGGAAAATGCCCTACGTGCTTTGAATATCTGATGCTTGAGCTATCTGCCGCTGAACAGAGCTTTGTTCTCTGGTGTGAGTGGGTAAGCGCACTTCCACAGGTGGGCTAGAGCTCTGAAGCAGGAGAGAGGATAGTGGGAAGTTTGGGGCCAGTTTCTGCAATTGTTGCTGCATGTTCTCCTGCCAAGAGAGCCCAGGAAGACCTGACTGGCTGCCCTTCCTGATTAAATTGTGGCTGTGCATTTCTCTCTGTACTAGTCCTATGTTCCATGTGGCTATTGGGTAGAGAATAGTTGGGTATGCTCAGTGAGTCAGGAAGGTCATGGATTCCCAGAATGGCTGCATTGCACAAAGTCTTCTATCTGTGAATTTCACCTTGGCCCAGCTCTGCTGGAAAAACAGAAGGAGCAAGTGGTCACTGAACTCAACTCCCCAGACCTCCTTCTCTGAAGGTGCAGTTTTACCCTTGGCTGACTCAAGGTGAAGGTGGACACTGATCCCACCCCCCCATTTTTTCCCTTCATCCTTCTGATCACTTCATACAGTCACTCATTTGTTCATTTATTTATTTATTGAGCACCAGTGGTATACCTGCAGCATTCAATGGAGATACAGATGCAAATGAGATTTCCAAAGCCAGTTTTTGTCTGATCCGCAAAGTATCTCATAGCCATTTTTTTCCCTTCAAAGCTCTATTATAAGAGAGCTGGGTGTGTGTGACTTGGCCTTCAAGTGAGAGTTGATGCATTTGAAAGTCGAGGTATCTGAGAGGTGGATGTGTGCTGTGAGAGTCTGGGTGTATGTGAGAGTTTGGGTATGTGTTGTGAGTACTGGGCACTGTGGTGAGGCCAAGTGGTGTGTGTGTGTGTGTGTGAGAGAGAGAGAGAGAGAGAGAGAGAGAGAGAGAGAGACAGAGAGAGAGACAGAGAGAGACAGAGAGAGAGAGAGAGAGAGAGAGAGAGAGAGACATATGGAACAAGATACAGTAGTGTCTGGAAAGTCTCTGAGATAGATCTTGAGCTCCAATTTGGACTGAAAGGGCCCGGCCCCTCATCTTCAGATGAATATGGGCTGTGACCTCACAGTTATACAGCAACAGTCTTCTGGGATGCACCACACACTTTTGTTTTCCTCAGCCTGGGCAGCAAAAATAAAGGACCTTAGTTTTCAACAGATATGTGTACACCCATGTCCACAGAGGTGTCATTCACAATGGCTACTAAGTAGAAGCAATCCAGCTGACACTGGTGCATGAATGGGTTGATAGAGTGTGATCCATCCATACAATGACATATTCAGTTTAAAAGGAAGGGGGTTATGGTATGTGCTACAAGGACATGCCAGATGAATGTCATGGATTTATCTGGACATGGATGAATGTCAAGGACATTATTATTTCACATAACATAATGAAATAGAGACCTAAAAGAACAAATAATATGTGATTCCACTCATATGATGTTCCTTTAATGGCTTAATTCATACAGACAGAAAGTTGAATCATGGTTTCCAGGGCTTGAGGGGAGAGGGAAATGGGGAGATGTCATTTAATGGATATAGTGCTTTAGTTTTGTAAAGTGAAGAGAACTCTGACTATGGATCATGTAGG
This sequence comes from Dinomys branickii, assembly GCA_004027595.1. Classification (NCBI taxonomy): domain Eukaryota; kingdom Metazoa; phylum Chordata; class Mammalia; order Rodentia; family Dinomyidae; genus Dinomys; species Dinomys branickii. The sequence goes on along the minus strand of PVLD010006636.1, from coordinate 33,315 downwards.
TAGTTGCACAACTGTGAATTACTCAACACTACCGTGCTGTATACTTAAAAGTGCTTAGGATACAAATTTTGTGCCCTATAGATTTTAGCATTTTGGGATGTTGCTCCAGGCCTTACTCCCCAGACTGCCTTACTGTAGATGTAACATACTTGGGACTGCCCTCTTTTCTGTCCATGGCCTTTGCTCAGGAAGGTGTGCTGATAAAGTCTCTAACAAAGGAGAGATGAAGTCATTCATCAAGGGGGGCATTAGCTGGGTCAGTACATGAATAAGCAACAGTGCTGGCCTCCTGTAGTGTGGCTACAGACGGCACGTCCAGTACAGGTGAAGACGGTCCTTGTTCAAGAATCAAAATGCAATTGTAGGCTAAATTGACAACAAACTTCCCCGAAGTGATGGACTAAGGTTTATTTTTCTATGCCCACTGGGCGCTGACAAAAGTTGCCTTTGTGCAGTCTTTCTGTGAGGCAGTGAGGCCAGGCATTTCTATTCCCAATGATGAAATGGAAATAGTGTGGTCAGTTGGGGATGGAACATTGGCTAACACCTAATATGGTGTTTTATTGGCTCTATTTCCTCCCCCATCCACCTGCTGTGCACCCCAAGGCCACAATCTGTTTGAACTGTGAAAATTCAGGTGTGTGTGTGTGTGTGTGTGATTAGAGTAAGCACTCTCAGAAGACTGCAAAAGGCATTTCTCTTTTAGCAGTGAGGTGTGGCTTTTCTTCCTTATGGCCCAAATCAGAAGTGTGGAAATGCGAGTGGTAGACTCATCCACCTGTTGCCACCATGAGCCTGGCCCCTGAGATCCAGCTTCTCCATCTGGGACTCAGGTCATATTCCATAGTCATTTCAAGGTGAGCTGCTTCCTTTCAAGTCCTTTGATATTTTGACTTGAGCTGGCATCCCATTTGAGACATCAACCGATTCAAGTAACAGCTGGGGCCCATTGTTTATGATCTGTTCGTCTCACATTTCTGGGTGGATTTCATTTTGGAGACAATGTTCTATGGATCACCTTTGAAATGAGAATTTATCAGCTTAGGGACTATTCTCTTTGAATTGTCAGAATAAGAACAAGTGTAGCTCTCTGAAGTCTTATTTCCATAGTCCTCAGTGCACTGCAAAGATGGATACCCGCCCCCACCCTGCTTCTCCCCAAACTGGAGAACTACGCCTCGTTCCTTTTCTACAGAGAATAGCACAGCAGTTCTCATCTGCCCCTTTTATCTTTCTACCTGGTTGCTGACCTGGCTGTCTCACTGTTATCTTGGTTCCGACACTACTTGCTCTGTGGCTGTGAGTCTGTTGTAAATGGAGCCTAACAATCCTGAGAGTTAAAGTGAATCTCTGTAGGTGCGAGTTCTTTATTCGTTTGAAAATGCTACGCAAACAGATGTTACATTTCTGTTTTAAAAAATGCGAGAGAGGAAAGTTGTGTCTCTCTGTGAGTAGACTCACTGGTTGGCAGTGAAAATATGAGATGTGATCAGTATATATGGCTGTCGTTTAAATTAAAAAAAATTATTACAGCAAAAGACACGTGGCCCTTAAGCCCTCTTAAAATACTCTCCTTTGCTTTGAACACACTTTTCCTGTCATTCTTACCATTTTCTGAAGCAGTTCTGGAAGTCCTCTTTTGTGAGTGTCTTTACCAGGTGTGATAAAAAAATACAGTGAATGCTGCTGTTGCGATCTGACAGAAAGGCGGGCTTAAAAACAATTCGGTGTGTTCTCCTTCACCTTTTTTAACTGGACCGGCACTATGAGACTTCTGGCTCCTCCCCACAGTCAAAATGACTGACTCTGAATCAATCCTGGGCGTTGAGGCATCCAGGGCAATAACCACAGACACTCAGGAGTGAAGACTCCCAGAACGGTTTCAGAAAGTGGCAAGAATGGAGTGTGTTCAAAGCGAGGTGAGTGTATTTTGAGGGAGAGTAATGGCAATGTGTCTTTTGCTGTAATAAATTAAAAATTATTTTCAAACATTGACCTTATTTTTTGATGGTACCACATAGACATCTTGGTCATACTGGCATATTTAAAGAAATTAATAATTAAGAACATGTCTTCTCTTTTCCGCCTTCTTTCTCTTCTGCCTCGGGGAGGTAAGGAAAATTGGTTTTAATTTTCTTTTTTTTTTTTTTTTTCCTGTCAGATGAGCCTCATCATTTCGTGAGGGTCCTCCAAGCTGCTCTCTCTTCAGTCTCTGCTTTTTGTCTTTAAAACTTCAACTGAAGTGATGCTCTAAGTCTGAAGATGTTGGAAAACTGGATAGTCTTTGTGTTCTGACGCACAGAGACTGATATGAACTTGAGGGCCATTCTTTTGCAATTGTTTCTCTCCTGAGGAAGGATATGGGCTCAGAAGAAGTGGAACTACAGGGTGTGGGATGGGCGGAGGCCAATAGGGGCCGGAAGGGTCAATGGGTGCACACACTTTTCCGTCATCCTCTGCAGTCTTGACCCGGCTTTGCCCTCAGCGCGGACTGCCCACCGAACAGTGTGGGCTGCATTCCCAGGCTCCCAGAAAAGTTAGTATGCATTCAGTGGTTTGAAAGTTTGAATTTAGTTGTGTGACTCAATCCACTAGGGCTTGAATTTTGCCAGTGGTGCCTTTGAGGAGATTTTGGAGTGGTGAAAAATTCTCTCAATATTGTGACACGGGAAGCCTTTCTGTTGATTTTATTGTACTTTGTACACTTTCACAAGGGATTTCACAGCTTGGTGGTGGTCTGAGTCTTTGAGTAATATTAAGCTTCCATGATGTGGCTAAATAATACCTTAGGTGTGTGGTTCATCGCCTGGGAACCTGGACGTGTATGCTTTGTATTTTACTGCCAACCAGAAATCTTGGGGGGAAGGGCACTAGCTCATCACTGTAGTGTTTCTGTCTAACCCTTGCTTTTGAAAATTGCTACCATTTGACGGCTTTTTGGCAGTCTCTGTGTGGAGGCAACTGAAAAGAATAAATTGTGTGAAAATTGTCACCATACTTGGCATGTGAAGGCACCATCTCAGAAGAGTAGCTGTTGTACAAAAGATCTGTTTTGTCAAGATCTTGCAGGTAATAAAGATGAGCTTCGAGATGTTATTAGGTTGCTGAAAGTGAAGCTCTGGGGAAGCACTGGTGAGATCAGGAAGTCAAATACATTGTAGAGATGAAACAACTGAAACAGAAGTCTATTATTTTGGTAAAATCCAAGAAGTTGGTATTAGGAAATAGTTTTTTGTTTTTCCAATCTTTTGTTTTGAAATACTCATTGATACACAGAAAGCTGCAAAAACTATACAGAGGTAAATATACCTTTCACCTCTACAATGTCTTGTGTAACCATGATATAGTAGCAAACCGAAGAATTGAGGCAAAGTGGTTTTTAAGAAAACTATATGACTCATTCAGAGAATTAAATCATATTCCTATTCATAAATAGCATCAACTTGTTTTGTAAGCCCTTACTATGTGTCCATAGCCATTTGCCATTTAATAAGGTGGATACATTCTGAGAACTGCAGTCTTAGGAGATTTTATTGTTTTGTGAACATCATGGAGTGTGTTTACGCAAGCCTACACAATACAGTCTGTTTATTTACACTTAGTATCATTGTTATATGGTATAGCCTGTTGCTTTTAAGCTACAAAACTGCAGTATCACCTGCAGTAATCATGTGCAGTAAAAATACATGTTAGGAGAATTTGTTAAGCTCTACTGTATTCTCTTGGGACCACTGTCATATGTGCTGTCATTTACCAAAACATTGGTTTGCAGCTCTCATGTATAGGACACCGGAAATATAAACAATTTAGCTCTGGTTTGCCCCTTCAGGGGGTTCCAGAATAATGAAATAATCTATTTAATTTAAATTAAATAAACAGTTATACACGTTATTCATTAGTTACAATTGTGATAATTGCTATGGAAGGAAAATATACTCAAAGAGAATCTGATTTCATGAAAAGAGACCTTAAAAGTCTCCAGCTGTTGAAGAGTCTTATTTTAAGATCTTCCAGTGTTTGCAGTAGCTGAAACTTTAAAGTTTACACCTACTATAAAATTTATAATTGTGCCCCCACTATTTGTCTACAGAAACCAAGCATGTCCTGGAATTAATGGCCATTGATGACTGCCCACACACGGCAGCTTATGAGTACGTTACTAACATGTATTAGTAATTTAGCTGCAGAAAACAAACTGGACTTCAGAAATCTGCACCAAAATATCACCAGCAATTAGAAGTAATAAGTCTAACATAGATGCCTAACAAAGGAAGAGATTCTTAAAAGATGGCTGTGTTCAAAGAGACCCTAAATCATCTTTTTGATTGTAAAACTTCCTGCCTTTGGTTTCAGAGGGCAGCTCTGGCAAGCCACGCAGAATTCAAGTGCATAAGACCTGTTCATGTGGCTCCGTGATAGGATCTAATTTGGAATCCTTATGGTTTAAGTGAAGAAGTAACAATTAGATTTATGTTCCCTCCTGGGCACGAGTCATGGTATCTAGGCAACTCAAGTTGAGTGCACACAAGATAGCGACCCTACCCACCTACTTGGTAAACTCCACACAGGTGGCGGAAATAATACCTGGATAAATATCCCTGGTCACTTAGGACATTTTCTTTATATCAACATTTGCCGTAGGAGGTTCTCACATTTCCTGGCTTTTGCCAAGCAAACAATGTATTTCAGACAAGAAGCGGGAAACAAAGGTTTGCCAGAAGTTGCTGTGGGGTAGTTGGCTTTCTCAGTGACGTGCACAGCTAGATTATCACACTGATTGTCAGCTTCAGTTTTTGTAAGATGCAGTCACGAAGTAGTATACCTGTCCAAGAAATACATAATATTTAGAAGTGCTGACTTGGTATGTACTCAAGCGCAGTGTCTTTTGTAATTCTTCATTACTCATTTGTTGTTCTGCATCACTGGTCACTGAACCTTTCAGGATAACCTCAAGTGCTGTGCTTGACCACCTGAACATTCCAGTAATTGGTTTCAGTCATAAAAGTAAATACAACAGAGGAGAAAGTCTCACAAACCCCAGATTACCCTCAGTCTTTTTTTTTTCCTTTTGAGGAATTAAATCTCAGGAGTAGTTGATAACTCTCTGGATGTTAATTTCTTTGTTGAATTTTACTTTCATTAAAAATGTAAATTACAACTTTAATTTTTTTTCAGAGTGTTAGACTTTGGGAGACTTTTTTGGCAGTTAGGGATTGAACTCAGCCTTTTGCTGAACTGAATTATTGCCCAAGCCTTTTACATTTTTAAATTTTTGAGTCAGGGCATCACTAAGCTTCTCAGTACTGGCCCTTGAACTTGTGATCCTCCTGTCTTAGCTCCTGAGTAGCTGGGGTTGTAAGCACTCAGTATTGTATGTGCTTGAAAAATTGTTATTTTTGATGAACTCTGGTGACTGGAAGAGAGTGCTCCTGACACTGAAGCCACATGTACCAGTTCTAGAAGCCTGGACTAACTCTCGGAGGAAGGGGCCAGGTCACCCTCAGGGCCTTGCGTTACGCCCTGCACACATGCAGCTCCAAGCGCACACTGGCTGCATTTGCTGTTGGAAACTTGCGGCTGGTTGGTATCGGTGTTAGGGGCTGGGCTGCAGGAAATAGAGATCTGGTTTTGCATACTGCCTCTGCCTCCTCTCTGACTCCTTAGGCAAGCAGTGATTTGAACCTTAGTCTCAGCTGAGAAACGGGAATGAGACCTACCACAGAGTTGGAAAAATCATGAAGATACTCTTTAGAACTTTGTACCGGACTTGAAACGTGTTTCCTTGTGGATTGCCTGTATCCCTAGTACGATGTAAGCCTCACAAGGACAAAGGTTTGTTTTGCTGTTATTACCCAATACCAGGCACACAGAGGGTGTTCTGTGAATATTCACTAGGTTAAAGAATAAAAAAGTTATATGTTTTTGTGTATTACTACAAAATAGAAGAAAACAGTTTAAATATTTAAGGAATGAAGACAATTATAAAATGAAATTGTTGGAGAAAGGTATATATCAACATGAATTATCTATATTTTAGTTTTGGGCATCAATGCCACATTTAAGTAAATTTAACATTTTAGTTAAGAAGTTATAATGCCTCTTAATAGTTAGTGATTTTAATAATTCTTAAAAGTGAAACTTATTTTTGATCTTCAATTACTATGGATACACATTTAATATAATTATGTGGGTTTTTGATTCCATACTGAATATGTATGGCAAACTTTTACATTATTCTATTTCTTCTTTTTCCTTTTATTTCTTGCTGTCTTACTCTTCCTCTAAGACAAAACACTATAATGCTTTAAAATTTTTTTGAGAATCAATAATACAGGAGAATATTAGCTTGTCAGGGAAAATTTTGAATAAAGTCAAAATACTGTATTTCATTAGGAGTCACACAGTGTTTAAAATCTATAGGCAATTGCTAATTGCCTTATTGCCAAGTTGCCAAAATCTAGTTTCAACTAGGAATCAAATTTGGAAGACCGATATGTGTCTGCCAGGAATGAGGTGGGCACTGTTTTTTCCAGTTTTGGGGACAGTTCACGTGCCTACCACCAGATGGCGAAGCTACTCCATAAAAGCTCGGGGGAGCTTTTGTTAAAACAGGTTTGTCACTTTCCTCTTGTGGACCGGATGGTTCACATTTTTCTGGACAGAGCAACTCATGAGGGCCTGTGTTTTAAAATTTCTATGTAGGAATCAAAGAACATGTTGTTGCAGATTCTGGTTCTATCTGTACACATAAAATATCTAAAGGGTTATTACTATTTTTTTTTTACCCCTTAAGTGAATGATGTTGACAGGTAAATTTGACTTCCCCCAGTAGTGAGCCTCAGTTTCCCACTTTATAACTTCTAGCTTTCTCTTTTTCCTGGTCATTCCACAGCACCCATTCTTTGTGGGATCATAATAGTAGGATAATAATTAAGAACAAGAGCGTTGGAGAAAAACCTCTCTGTGTTTAAGTCCAAACCATTCCATTTAGGTGAGCCATGTAACTTCCCCATGCTTCAGGTTTCCGGGAAGTCAGCATACCCACTTTCCAGAATGGCTGGGGTGTGGGATGAGGCCGTGTAGGTGAGCTCAGGGTGTTTACTGTTAGCTGCAATACATTGTTATCATATATTATCCTTGGGTGAAAAGGCAAGTGAATACAATATTTTATATCCCTCTCTGATGCATTAAAATTTCAAACTGAGCTAAAGTATGACTTACTTATGGCATCTTTGTCTGCTCCTCGCCCTCCCATCCTTGTCCTTTGGAAGGGCCCACTCAGTGGTTTTCAGTGTGGTGTATGTGTGGGGGGTGAGGTTGCCTCCCCCAAAAACATTTGGTAATGTTTGGAGACATTTTTGGTTGCCACAATGGGGGGTGGTGATTAATGCATTACTGGTATCTACTGCCTAGAGGGTAAGGATGATGTTAAATACCCTTTAATACACAGGACAGCCTCCCTGCAGCCCAGAGTTATCTGGTACCAAATATCAATAGTGCTGAGGCTGAGAAAAATGGGGCTAAACAGTACTCAGAAGAAGGAAGATTCCTTGTATTTAATGTAGTCAATTCAACTTGATTAAATTTCAAACATATACTACTAAACAGGACTTGTTCTGGAATCTGGGATCCAAGGATGAAAAGACATAAATCCAGCCCAGAATCTATGAAGGGTCTGGATTTTATTCTACTTACAAGCTGATAGGTTAGCCAATTACTGCTTCGTGGCAGAACACAAAAGACTCTGGGGTCAGATATAGAGGACTGTATTCATGGAACAGCAAGCTGCATGAACATCACGTGAGCATCATTTTCCTTGCCATCCAAGGGACATGTGGGTGCCCTGAATTGATGTGAAGCATTCAGTAAATTTATATCATAGCCGAAGGTCCTTGTTCCCCAAGCTGAGCTTGGAGTCCACTGCTCTTGCCATAAGTGGTAATCCTGCTCTTCTTCCAGGGGATGGGAGCAAGATTTCCCTTTATCAATCTACGATGTAAAAGTTATATATAAGGTACAGAGGACATAGACCAGATTATTTCAGACTGGAGGTGTTTGAAAAGGCTTCATGGAGGAAGAAATAGCTGGATTTTGAAGGATAAATAGGACTTCATCCTTAAGGTAGAAAAGGTTTTCCCAGAAGCAGGAATAGAATGGGCAAAAGACACAGATATATCATCTACCATGGAGTATTGTAAAAGAGTAAACCACCCAGACAGAGAGGGCTGAGTGCCCTCTTAGTGGATTGGTCAGTGGGTCCACCTAGCCTGTGGGGTTCCTCAGAGGTAGGCTGGAAGTGGGTAGGAATACCTCTCACTGTAAGCTGTGTGGAGCGTAAAATTGAAAGGCATGGAAGAATGTCACGGGAACAATTGCAGTTCCAGACTCTATATAAAATGTTATTCGATAGGACGGATTACAAGGAGGTAGAAGAGAGTCAGTAGTTCTAGTGATTCCAAGGATTGTCCGAGAGGGGTTTCTCTTTTGTTGCCACCATTAAGTTAACGCCCCACCAGAATGTCTCAACATAGGTTATGTGGGGAAAGGGGAAACTCTGCAAGGACCTGGTTGAGTTTGATCATCTAGTGATCACATGTGGGCTGTTGAAACTATGTCATGCAACTATAAACTTAGCTATGACAATGAGCACATGAACTACATTTCTACAAAATGATTTATTTTCATGCTGTGGCCGTGAGTCTTTAATGATCTATAAGACCCAGACTTCTGCATCAATAGACCTTCCTCAACACATGATAGCGTCTTAAGCCAAGACTAAGAGACTAAAAAGCAGGTCATGCTGGATCATCTACAAGAAAATTTGGGAGAGATGATAGGTTCAAAGAATAGTGGCTGTAATGCTACACACAAGAGCCATTTGGGTAGAGAGAGCACAGTCCCTTCTTGCCTGTGGTGGATATCATCTTGGTAGTTAAACATTTGATATATTTACCCAAGGAAATTGGCCAGGGGTACAATTGAGGATTATCTGGCGTATCTAGACACAAAGCAATGAAAGGTTAATAATGAAGTGGAAATTAAAGGTTTGCCACCTCAGTGGCTGTTACAGTGTGAATAACAAGCACCAAAATTGGGAAGCAGTCTTCTAGCATTTGAAAGTTATCTGATTCAACAAAGAAGTTACTGCCATTAATGATGGAAAAGTGACTTTCTGCTATATGTCACTGTCAGTTTTCTTCTTTTTTTTTTTTTCTGTACTGGGAATTGAACTCAGGACCTTGTGCTTGCCAGGTAGGTGCTTGTGCCTCTGAGCTATACCTCTGGCCCTCTTCTTGTTAATGTAAACAAAAATTTCAGCCAATATTCATGTTGGAGCTACTTTTGTTTATCAGTTGCAACTGTTGGTTGGTTGCAGATGCAATGGTTTGATAAATATCAAGACTCCGTTGACTATGCAGGTTTAAAATAAAGGATTTAAAAAAAACTATAGTCCTGTGCTGCATAGCAGACCCTCAGTTGATGATGGACCACAGGGAAAATGGTGGTCTCATAAAGTTGTAATGGCACAAAAAATTCCTATCACCTAGTGACAGTATATCTATTGTAGCACACTAAATTTTGAGGATGCTCGTGTAAATAAACCTACTTTGTTACCAGTCATGCAGAAGTATAGCAGTGGAGTTAAAATACTTTGTAATGACAATAACCAACCATATTATTTACTCTGGGACATATTATATATTCTTTTGATTTTACAGTGTTGGGGATTAAAGCTAGGGCTTGTATATGCTAGTCAACCATTCTGCCCTGAGCTACACCTACTATACTCTTAATCATTATTTTAGACTCTATTATTCGTTTATGTATTTGCTGTAATCATCATTAATCATAATTTTAGTGTACTCCTGCTATTTATATAAAGAAATCTGTCATCAGCCTCAACAGGTTCATCAGGAGGGTCCAGAAGGGGGAGCTGCGTGAGAGACGGCGGCTGCACTTTTCCAGGGGGACAAGCTGTGGTGGGGAAGGAGTGGTGCTGACCGTCCTGACCCTGCGCATGTTTCAGCTAATGCGTGTGTTTGTCTCTTAGTTTTTAACAACAAAGTTTAAAAAGGTAGAAGAAAATGTTTTCCTTTTTTCTTTGTCTATGTTTGCAGTACATAATATTTATTCTCTGTGGGGAGAGTTGGTCCATGTACAGAACACATCTTGATTCCTTTGTTCAGCTCCCTTCCCTCCACTGTCTCCCTGCCCCTCCATTTCTTGATCCCCTTCCTATGTGAGAAACATCCATCTTCTGACTTTATATCTATTTTTTGTTTTGTTCCTTGTAGTTGGGGTTTATCACATAGGAGATACCGTGCAATATTTAAGCATCTGATTTACTTCACTTAACATTATAGTCTTAAAGTGGCTCCATTACCCTACAGATGACTGAAGCGTATCGTTCCGGCAGAACCCACTGTGTGTAAATACGTCATTTCCTTTATCCATTCATCTGTTCATGGGCATATGCGCTGCTTCCGTGATTTAGCTACTATGAACTGTGCTGCTGTAAACATTATACTTGTATATGTATATATGGATCACTGTAATATGTTGTCTTTAACTTTTTGGGAAAAGACCTATATGGAGAATAATGGGATCGAATACAACTTCCAGTTTTAGTTTGTTGGGAATCTCCGTACTGATTTCCATAGTGGTTGTACTACTGTAAATTCCAGCCAAGAACGTGTAAGGGTTCCTCTTCATCTGTGGCCTTGCCAGCATTTGTTATTACTTGATTTTTTTTTTTTTTCGTCCTTTTGAGGCAGGGTTTCAGTATGCTGTTAAGGCTGACCTTGAACTCAATTTGTAGCCCAGGCTGGCCTTGAACTCACAGTGATCTTCCTGCCTCAGCCTTCTGAGTGCTAGGATTATAGTTATGGGTCACTATACCTGGCAATTATTTGATTTTTTTGATGATGGTCATTCTTACTGGGGTAAGGTGGAATCCCAGTACTGTTTTAATTTGCATTTCTCCAATGACCAGTGGCACTGAACATTTCTTGATGTACTTATTGGCTATTTGTAATTTTTCAAATTTAAAAAATAAAAAAAGCTTGCGAAGCTCATGTTTTAAACTAAAGGTTAACAGAAATGAGTCAAGAAGTTTGAGAAGTTTATAAAGTAAAAAATTTACAATAAACTAAGGTTACTTCATTATTAAGGAAAGAGGTTTAAAAAATATCAGCACACCTTTATTGGTTTTATTATGGTAGTTCAATACATGTATATGCTGTAATTAAATCATGTGTATCTTTATGGGTTACATTACAGTGATGCAATGCATGTGTACAATGTGTAATAATCAATTCAGGCCTCTCTTCAAACATTAATGGCTTTTATGTGTTGGAAATTTCATACTCTTCTAGTTAATCTGGAATATAGATTGTTTCAACCAATAATTACCCTAGTGTCATAAGGGAAAAGCCAAAGTAATTTCTCCATTGTGTTCGGTGCCTCTTACTGACCTTTTTTCCTTCTCCCTTGCTCACCTTTCCCAGTTTCTGGGGACCACTGTTCTATTCCGCTCCTCTACGAGACTGACTGGTTGGTTACCTTAAGTGAGTAAGAGCTGAGTGGTGAGTTACACTGTGTCTTTCTGTCTCTGGCTTAGGTCACCCAACAGAATGGCCTCTAGTTTTAGCCCCCTTGCTGCAAATGACAAGATTTTCCTTTTCGTGGAGAATAGTATTCCGCGGTGTGTTCACACCACGTATTCTTTGTCCCTTCATCCAGTGAGGGGCATCTGACTGCAGTTACAGGTGACGGTGTCGACATAACGTTTCTGTGTAACGCTTCCCTCCCCTTCCGACGTATGTCAAGTGGTGGACTGCCGAATCCCGGGGAACTCTACTTTTGGTTTCCTGAGCAGTCGGCATACTGTTTTCCATTCTGGCCGCACCCATTTACCTTCCCCCCAACAGCGTATAAGACTACACTTTTCCCTGCTTCTTGGCCAGCATTTATTTTTTGTCTTTTTGATGATAGCCATTCTCCCTGGGGTGAGATAGCTCATTATGGCTTTGATTTGCATTTCTTGATCACTCTTTTTAAATGTTCTTGTTGGCCATGTGCTTGTCTTTCTTTTGGAGAAGTGTCTGTGTAGTTCCTTAGCCCATTTTTAAATTAGATTTTTTGAGAGCTCAGCTTTTTGAGTTCCTATGTATTCTTGATATCAGTCCCTTGTTGGGTGAATAGTTTGCAAGTTTTTCTCTTGTTCTATAGGGTTTCTGTTTACTCTATTACTACTTTCACTGTGCAGAAGCTTCTTGGTTTGATATAATTCTATTTGTCTGTTTTTATATTGCTTGTGCTGGAGCTGGGGATATAGCTCAGCGGAATAAGCACTTGCCTAGCAAGCGCAGGGTCCTGAGTTTGATCCCCCAGTACCACAAAAAAAAAAAAAAAGACTTTATATTGCTTGTGCTTTTAGGGTCTTATCTAAATAAACCATTGCCTATACTATTGTCTTGTAGTGTTTCCTCTATTTTTCCTTTTTAGAAATTTTGTGGATTTTGGTTTGATATTTATATCTTTGGCCCATCTACAGTTAATTTTTATGCATGGTGAGAAGAGATCTGGTCTCATTCTTCCATGTTTGTACATCCAACTATACAAACACTGTTTATTGAAAAGACTGTCTTTTCTTCACTGTATGTTTTTGACTTCTTTGTCAAAAGTCATTTGACTGTATGAATATGGTGAAGAGAGAAGGTGTTTTACACTGCTGAATACGGTAGGCAGTGGTGGGAAGTTGACTGTCCCTAGGGTCAGCCCTCAGGCCCTCTTGGCATTAAAGACCCTTTATCCTCTCTCCCTCCCCTAACTTCATTGTTCACTAGTGCATGCATCTGGGAATACTCCTTCCAGCTCTGTCTTGAAGGAAACTTTTTAGCAAAGGTCCCTGGCTGGCCCTTGTTTCCCTATGACGTGAGGAAGCTGAAATATTTCTAGTACTCTCAGCCATCCACACACTAGAACATTCCCCAGGGAAAGCTCCTCACCTGGTTGCTCAACAATCTGTAACATTATAGGAGTCATTCATTCCTTTATTATTTTTATTTCTGCCTCAGACAAGTATTATAACATCGAGTTGGCACAGTTTGTTTACCAGTTGCTGGGAATTCCCCTTAAGAGACAGCACAATATAGTTTCTTGGAAGCTGAAGTCTGTGTTCCTTGTGTTCAAGATTGCAAACTACCATGGCTTCCTCTTGGACAAAAGGTGAGATGGACACATGGAAGTGCCTAGGCCTGTACAAAGACTGCCCGGCATGTAGATGATGGGAAGGATAAGACAGCTGCTGTAGACACGAGGGCTAAAGGGATAAGTCTTGCTGTACTGAATGCCTACCCTCTCTTACTATTTCCTCGTTTCTCAGAGACTGGTCAGGCTTTGTCCAATTCTAGTCCTAGAAAGGAAACCCTCGGTTTTCTAGCACATTCCTTATTTTCAGGTTTTGCAACTAATTGCAGAACTAGATAGAATTTTTCCTTAAGAAATGAAAGCACCATACAATTGGATCAAAAGGAGCCTCTCTTTCACTGTCTGTGCTTTGGCTGCTATGCTGAGGCTTCTTGGCCAGAGGCGGTGTGTATGGGTCCTTCTGTCACACTGAGCCCACATTCTCTGCACTGTTCGCCCAGCCAGTGTCTGTGTAGAGCACTGTTTAGATTCTCACATGGAAAGGAAAGCTTTCCATTCTTGGAGAAACCACAGTGATTAAGTACAGATAAGAGAAAAGCATTATGATGACTAATCAGAACAAAATCAATGATTCCCTTTTTGCATTATAAATGATGAGGTTTAGAATTGACAGCTTTTAGCAAAAGTGAGGGTGTGACTCTGAGTTTAGGGGGGAGGGGAGAGAAAGGCACGGATGCCACTGACCACAGGAGGTCAGTTGGGAAAAGGACTGAAAAGTTCATGATGTGATTAGGGTGCCTGTTGAAAATCTGACAGGGACATTCTTAACCTTCGTAATAGGAGAAAATTTTATCAGAGGAGGCCACAACTTTTGGTTAGTATGTGTGTCCTTGTTTTTTTTTTTTTTTTTGTCTTTTTGAGACAGAGTCTCACTATGGAGTTCAGGCTGGCCTTAAGCTCACTTTGTAGCCCAGGCTGGTTTCGAGCTCACAATGATCCTCCTGCCTCAGCCTCCCAAGTGCTAGGATTACAGGCGTGTGCCACCACACCTGGCAATGTGTCCTTGTATGAAGACACCCAATCCAATTTCTGCCCCTTGGGAAACTTTCTATAAATCCTGACCTTGAAGCGTAAAGAATCTTTCATTATCCTAAATTTCCAAGGAATCGAGAATGTGGAAAGAAACTTGTGTAGGAATATATAGGGAAGCTCATCATCTCATAAGATGGGTCTAGGTTTTGAATGGTTTTAATTATTTGGAAGATCTCCCTGTATGCATCTGAAAATGGTATCTATTGGTTTTTGTGGTGTTCTTTGAAACTATATGGAAACTTCCCACTCTTTATACTGTCACTGGGTTCTGGGGTGCTGGGGGCTCTTAGAGATTTTTTGTAAGTTTTTTTAGTGTCTGGGTCCTTTCTAGTGTCTTGAACCAAGAGTGGGTCAAGACTAGCACAAAAGTAGTGAGATGTTAGGAATAGAAATATGTTCTGCAGATTGACTGTGGCCCAATTAAAAGTAAGAAAAGAAATGTACTCTAAAGAGTGAGAACAGACCACTGTGAAAGCGAGAGCACAGTGGCCACAGGTTTATGGTGGCCAATATCTTCTGTATCCCCTATTCCTCAGGCTGATGTCAGATCTAGGCCAGCCTATAAAAAACTTGCTGTGTTCTCATGAGAAGAATTGCAGATAGTATTCTCTGACTGGTCCCAGGTGCAGGACTTGGGGAACTATTTTCCCGTGCATTTCCTGGGTTTCTGTTATTGACAAGTCATGCCCACTTGTTCACCTGTTTACTACACCCTTGTTTTGGGCCTCAACACTACATCTCATCCCACATTTAATGCTAACACTGGTGCCTCCACTGTCTTACAGTCTCCTACCCGATTGTGCTTATTGCTGTCAGATACTAAAAAAAACACTCATCACCAGCCATTTACTTGCCGGAACTCCCTAGTACTGAAGATGTGGGGTGCATATGTCATTCGTATATGGAGAATTATGGAACTAGTTTGCATTCTTTGTTCATGATGCTGTATCTGCTTTAATTAATACATCTTAGGAACTCTTTAGGTTTTTTCCTTAGCAGTCATTAGCTTCTGCTTACATCACAGTCTGAACAGCAATCAGCCTTCCATCCTCTCAAATTCCCATGGACTTGAGGAGTTAGAAAAAAGCAGAAACAAAAGTTTTGACCTACTTAATATGAACTTACTTAGCTAGACTTTGTGATATTTGATATTAGAATTTTAGGCAAATGAACTACTCACCTTGCATACATTTATTATTTAATGTGATGGGATTCTGTTGAAATGTATGGTCCCTTTTGACAACAGCAACTGAAGCTTTCTTAGATTTTGTAAAAAGCTTTATGTGCTGTTCAACAAATGAACTGTTCAACAAACTGGAAGTGTTATTCTCAGTAAGGAGCTAGCCCCACCAGACTGAGAATTTGTGGGCATTGGTGTACAATGTGTACATAGCCATCATGCTATAGTTTGGATCTTAAAAAGACTCCCAAAGTCTTAAGTGTTAAAAGCTTCTGATGGTGCTCTTGGGAGGCTGTGGAAGTGTTAGGGAGTGTGGCCAAGTGTGAGGAGGTTAGGTCACTGGGGTGTGGCCTTAAGGGGATATTGGAACTCCAGCCCCTCCCTCTTCTTATTCTTTTTGTTTCCCTGCTACTGTAAGATCTTTTCTGCCACATGCTTCTGCCATGATGAACTGCGCTGCTACAGGCACAAACCAATAGGTCAGCTGTAGACTTAAAGCTCTGAAACTGTGGACATTATCGTTGATACACTGTGTTAACTTGAGGAGTCTAGAAGCTTAACTAAGTAAGTCAGCAGGTCTACATCCTAGGGTGAAAAGGACATGCCCTTGGCTCTAGGATGTTGTTCACTGTGTCAACTTGAGAAGTTTAGAAGGTTAACTATGTGACTGAGCAGGGGGCCAGAGTCCTTACTTTCCATTCATCCTGAGCCTGTGCAAGAGGAAGGCAGGGAAATGGTGTGGGTGTAAAAGACCCCTTCCCCTCTCAGGGCGAATAGGCTGGGTACAATAAAAGGGAAATGGGGAAGGACTGATTGCTGGTTCTTTGGAGGAGATCCAGTCTTTGCCTTCAGCTTGGTGGTCATCTCCTAGCTTCTTTGTTTGGCTTCCACCTGGGACTCTTCAACCTTCTGGTACAGACTCTTCGGCCTTCATTGTAGATTCTTCAGCATTCTGGCGGGACCCATCAGCCTCCTGATATGGACTTGCACGGACACTGCCGTGAGCTCCAGACCTTGGACCAGACTCTTCAGTCTCCAGTGTGCATACACCTTCCTGTGTGCTTCTGTGGCTGACCACTGTAAGCCAAACTTGCTATTTCTTATACATTTGTATATCTGTTTTATATATCTAGTAAAACCTGACTGATACAGTGGGCAAAAACAAACTACCTCTATAAGTTGTTTATCTTAGGTTTTTTCGTTACAGTGACAGATGGCATCCTGTGGATGTGCTTTGTATGTCTGGTGCTGGTGTTAGGATCTGGCTTAGTAAAGTTGTACCTGTCATAGGTCAGCTTTCAGTATCATGGATGGTTTTTGTAGCAAGCCCTTCAAAATGATTTATTGGGGGTGGGAAATTCATTCAAAAGTATATTTGTTATAATTTCTTGAATCAGTGGGCAGTACCAATGGATGTATTATTTTTGGTGGACCATGCCAGAAAATCTTTGTCTCTCCCTGTCATCACTGGAACCACTGTAAATTTGATCAACATCTTGGATTGGAAAGAGGGGCTGATTCAGCACTAGGGAACTGTGCCCTTTGGGAAGAAAGGCAAGTACAGCTTCTAATCCCTCCCCCACTCAGTCTTTAGTTTAAACCCCAGGAGTGCAAGTTTGTCTCTCTTTTCTTTGACTTTCTTGAGCACTATGGCTTATGTGGTACACCCGGGCACTTACAAATTTAATTAATAAGCTTTTTAGCTTTGCTGAATGAGTACACCTTGCCTTCCCAGCGATATTGTTCCATTTCTGTAGCCTCCAAACTTAAGTATACAGTTTTGTTCATAAAAATACTGAGATAAGTAGATGTATATTTAAACCTTAAAGATCTAGAAGAGTTGATTTCTCTCTCAGAAGACATGGCAAGAGCAAAAGGAAATGTACTTTTAGGTAATTGCTATTTTGTGCAAGGTGCTGGTCTAAGACTTTACATTTGTCACTTCCAATAATTTCAAGTCCCTCCAATCGGTGCCGTAGTAACCACAAGGGCTGTACAGGGGCTAACTGGAAGCCGTGAAAAAAAATAATAGAACCTGGCTTGGTGGCTCATGCCTGTGATCTCAGCACTCTGGGAGGCTGAGGCAAAAGGGTTTGAGCCCAGCTTAGGCAACTTAGCAATTTTGTGAGGCATTATCTCAAAATTAATAATACAAATTTTCAAAAGGCTGTGGGTATAGCACAGTGCAAAGGATCTGAGTTCAGTCTCTAGAATTGGTGGGGTGGGGGTAAGAAGAAAAAAAAAGAAAAAGAAAATAATAGGTGCAAAGAACTAAAAGTGATCTCAAGGGTCTCAAAAAGCTGCAGTATCTGTGAAGTGGTTTTAAAGGAGGTTCCCACCTAAAGCTTCAAAACCTCAGGATCTGATTATAAGGTAGAAGAAATGAATAAGGAGATGAACGTATAGCCTCATATGTGGTTTCTTGGTGTCAAAATAGAGTCCCTAATGGGGAAGGAGTTGACCTCTGTGGCCTTGGATGATGACATCTGCCAAGTTGTGTCTGAGGTTAGAGTTCCCAAGTTCCCTAAACCTTCTTGACAGGCAGAAGCTCTTCCCAACACTCTGATGTTGGGAAAAATGCAGCAGCAAGAACCATGTAGGAGTGGACACTGAGGGTTTTAGAGTGTCATGGTTATGTGGAGATGGTCTTAATAATTCTACTAGGGTAACTTGTTGACATTTAGATAGGATAATGGCCTACATACAGTTAATGAGATGTAGATCCAGGAGTACATGGGGTATAATTTTGAGGAAGAGGTTACAGCTTAAGGAGTTGGGAATGTAAGAATGGATTTGCTATGTAAAGCCTGAGAACTCACTACCCATGTTCCTTGAAAGATGGAAGACAATTACTTTATGTAGCACTCAGGAAGACACAGGTTCAGGGGTCACTGGCATTTTTCTGAGAAACCCAGTGTCTGTCTTCTGTAGAATGGGGCTTCATGGTGTTAGATGCTGCCATGGAACTGTGAATCCTAATGTCAAGGGTAGTGGCAAGAATCCAGAATTATAAAACTAGATGGTAGGTTTTAATCACTAGTGGCAAGGTGGCCATTAATGATCCTGATTGAAAGTATTGCAGAGTGGTGCAATACTGGTAGCACTGGCTACTAGATAATGGTATTCTGGGGCATGAGACAAGTAGCCACTTAATAGATCTAGAATTCATAGGTGGAGAGGAGGCTGAAGTGTCCTTGAATAAGGGCCATAGTATTTTCTGCACATATACATGAAAATTTATTCCTCTAATCTCTTTTAAGGAATTTACAGATATGTCCTTAAGTAACTAGTGCAAGAGGATAGGGGGATAGCTGCTCTTTTTAAGGGCTACTGTGGAAAGGTCTGAGCCAACACTGATACTAGAAGATCAGAAATGCTATAGCTTGTGTTCTCTATTAGATTGACAGCTGAAGAAGGCCAGGTAATGAAACAAATTATACTCCATATTCACTGAGTCCATTAGTCTCTTGAAAATCACTCTGGCTGTTTCTTAGATCCCAAAGTGTATAACTGGGATAAACATATTTCATGGTTGGCAGTACTCCCAGTAGATTACCTGATTTGTAGAATAAGGGATATTATAGTAAGAAGGGCCAAGTAATATCTCTGAAACTGTATTTCTCTCCTGAACCAAAACAGTAAATGAGGAATAATATTGCATTCTAAGAATAATTGCAGATATTATTACCATTACAAAAAGAACATAAAATATTCAAATTGTTGGTTCCAAAATCTCCATTCAGGTTGCCTTTTTTGTTTCTATAAAAATCAGAAGAATTATAGCAGATGTTAGGCCACCGTGAACTTCAGATGATAACCCTCTTTGAAGCTTTTGTGACAGATGTGCTATATTTATTGGTGAAGATCAACATACATTCTCAGACTTTGCTAGTGATCTGGCCATTGCTTTTTTCTCACTCCCCATCAATGGAGACTATACAGCGGTTGTCCTTTATATGGCAAGGATAGCAGTGTACATTCACCGTCTATATTGCATTCAGCAACACGGGTCATCCTGATATTCCATACAACATTGCTGCGGTCCGTCTATTAATGATATCATGGCACTTGGACTTGCTGATCCGAGAGGGGCAAGAATCACAGATGTCCTGTGAACAATGATTCTTAATGGAGGGTGGGTCAAGTCCCAGGGACACTTGGAGACATTTCTGGTTGTCAAAATTGGGATAATGTGAGCAACTGATAGGTACTGGGTAGAGTCTAGGTATGTTGCCATACATCCTATAATATACAGAATAGCTCCCACCTCAACAAAGGATTCTATGACACAACACGTCAGTGGGCCAGGGTTGAGAAATACTGCCCTAGTAAACACATGTGTATCGAAGGTGAGAGGTTAGCCCTTTGAAAATCCAGGGATCTGCCATAGTAGTGAAATTTTTAGAGGCTCAGAAGTCTGGGGTGTGGCAGAACCTCCTTTTTTAGTTAAAGGACACATGGCATGTATTAGGCACTTCAAAATATCTGCTGAATAAATAAGTAAATGAAAGTCATATAGAAAAGTTCTCTGTGCCAAGAGAAGGCTTCTTTAGAAAGATGGTTTTCCAGGGTAAGACAAAAGTTTATTGTGGCCAGAGGCCAGCAGAGGGCTGGAGGTGTGCCTGGGAGAAGGCTGTGGTTTATACAGTTTATGTGCTATTCATTTAAACACTCAGCCACAGATGGTGGAAGGTAAACAAGTGGCTTTCACCAATGGAAAAACAAGGCCTGGTTTGTATTCTAGAAAGATGATTTTTAGGGCTGGTAAAAGAAGTTGTCTTCAAGGGTTGTGGGGCCAGAGTCAGTTAAACTAATCTGGCTCCTTTTTGAAGTAGTCCAATTGAGAAATCATGGATGCCTATACTGGGACAGAATGGAAATAGGTAAAGGAAGACACAGATTCTGGAAAGATATGGGAGGAACTCTTATCGAGAATTGGTGACTGAATTGGGAATGTGAGCAAAGGGAGGAGGAACAGAAGGAAGGTCCCAGATGTCTAAATCTTTGGGTGACAGGAGAATATAGGAAAACAATACAGTTTTAAATGATATATTTGAGAAGGTTAAAATGTGGGGGATATAAAAGGAGGTGTTCAGCGAGTAACTTGAAAAATGGGGGAGAGTTTTAGAATTGGGAGTTGTGACCATATCATGATATGTCAACCTGAATGGATTAAGATTCTTTTTCGTTTTTTTTTTTTTTTTTTTTCCGGTACCGGGGATCGAACTCAGGACCTTGCACTTGCCAGGCAAGCGCTTATGCCACTGAGCTATGCCCCCAGCCCCTGAATGGATTAAGAAATGCCTAGTAGATTGGCAAAGTATAGTTCTGGTTGGGTCTATGGGTGATTGACATGTAGGCCAGCAAATTGATGGGCGCAGTTGCAGCCCAGGTATGTGCAGGAGGCTCCAACCAATAGGCTTGTAGACTGTGTGGAATAAAAAGAGAAAGAAGAAGAAAGTGTGCCTGTTTCTGAAGAAGTCCCAGGTTTGACGGTCTCCTTTGGACGTCAGTCTCCAGTTTCTTTCGCGTTCCAATGCAGGCTCTCACTCCTGGTGAGACTACAGTGATAGTCCAAGTCTCTGACCTTGGACTAGCGCTATGTACTTGATGTCTTTTGTTCTGCAGCTACATTTTCTTGGGCTGTGAGCCGGTGGACTTTCTGCCTTCCAGCATGCAGACAATCACTGTGGACTCTCCCACTTCTGACTGCCTACCTAGTAGATCGTTTTGCATAAATACACATGTATTTTCTATTGATTCTGTTCCTCTGGCAAACCCTAACTAATACAAGAGTCTTCAAGTGATGGGGTAGTTTGAAGCCACAGATTTTAGTGAGGTCATTCAAGCAACAAAGCTGAATTCTTCATATGTGCTCTGTTCATTTTCATAACTACTTTTGTGGAGGGTGTTATTTTCATTTTATAGATGAAAAGAAACGAGGCTCAGAGAGTTTATCTAACTCAAGTTAACATAACTGATGATAGGGTTAATGTAGAAATTCAGTCCTTTCTGCTTAAGTTTTACTCCACTATCTCCAAATGTGTTTTTGTTCATACTTTTAGATTTCCAAAATTGAGACTGTATTTAAAAATACCTCTTAGTAGCAATTTATCAAAATTTCCAGTGCATTTCTCCTATTGGAATTGACCTTACAATTGGACCTGGACATGTACAAAATGACACGTGAACAATGTTAACCATTGCAGTTGTTTGAAGTATCAAAAGACGAGGAGCAGAAGAACAAGGGTTAAATAAATTATGGCGAATCCATACAGTCAACTGTCATGTAGATGTGGGGGCGTGAGAAAGCTGTTGGTGAATGACTGAGATTTGGTACATGTTGTTAAGTTAAAGATAGCAACAATAGCGGCAGTATCATCAACACAATATGCTAAACACTACGTAGTATGCTGTTAGGTGTAAGAGTGAAAATCAGAAGATATATTCATGTTTGCTTTGATCTATGTAAAGACACACACAGGACATAAGTTGCTTATCTAGCTAGTTACTCAGGGGGAGACAAATGGAGTAGAGGGACAGTGGGTAGGAGCAAGTCTTCCGGCTGGTATCCTTTAGATTTGACTCTAGCACCTACTCAAAACAATGAAAACTTCTGCGTTTGAAATTTATTTCTGCCCTTGAAAAGTGTTTGGCATATGAATTTGTAATGTGCTTGTACTTAGCCACCAGTTGTTTGGTTAATCCATCTATTGACCCATTCATTCAACCATCTGAATCTATGTGCCAGGTGCTGAGCTAACCATACAGGAAAATTGAGAAAACATAGTTCCTGCTGTAAAACTAGATATAAAGAAAGAGATTAGTCAAATCACCCCATAAATAAACAAAAATATCAGGTATGCTACAAAAACATGTGAAAAAATGACCAAGTTATTCTGGGCCGGGCTGGGCTGGGCTGGGGAGAAGGTTTTAGGGAGGGCTTTCTTTTTTTTTTTTTTTTTTCCGGGACCGGGGATCGAACTCAGGGCCCTAGTGCTCAGCGGCAAGCACTTAGCCCACTGAGCTGGGGAGGGCTTTCTTGAGGAAATAGCTTCTGAACTTTAGAAAATGCAGGGCGTCATAGACAAAAAGAGGGAAGAAAAGCAGAGGGAACAATATTCATGGATACTCTGAGGCAAGATAGAGCAGAGCATTTAAAGAACTGAGGAGCTGGGGCCAATATGTTAGAGAGGGAGGAGATACAAACATGCAAGGCCTTGTAGGGAATCTTAAGAATGAAAATCTTGATGAAAACCAATTGGAAGTCACTGGAGGTATTTGGACTACAGTGGAATGATGTAATTATATCTGTTTTAAGATCACTGGGGCCGCTGGAGAATCATGGACTTTGTTTTTTGTTTGTTTGTTTGCTTTGTTCTGTTTTTTAGAATAATGGAGTATGGACCAAGAGGGGAATCTGGGGACCAGCTGGGTGGCTATTGGTACAGTGTGGAAAAAAGCGCTTTTGGATGACGTGTTTGGATGACAGTGTAGGTTAGGGTTAAGGGAAGCAGATGGATTCAAGAGGAAATGCAGCCATAAAGACTGAATGATGCACTGTATGTGGCTGGAGGAGAGGGAAGTTGTCACGCATGGGTAGGTTTCAGGTGTGGGTAGCCGAGCAGATGGGGCTGCCGTTTCCTGGAAGAGAACATTAGGGTAGGGTGTGTGCTGGGAGTACATGAATCCTGAAGACTCTGGGCTTCTTGGGGTTGTCTTTGTCTTTTTCTTTTCGTTCTCCCCCTCTGTAAAGGCTTAGCTGTTAGTCTTCCGTGCTGTTTCAAATTTCATTGTGTTTTTGTAAAGCTACCCTTTTATTGTTCTCTTCACTAGTTCTTATTTACAGGAACCTCTGTTTTCTTTCACCCTTTCATTGAATGAGTTTTGTAACTTGAGACTTCCTTGGGGAATTCAGCCATTATATTTTGAGTCCTTATGTGTGGCAACATTACTGCTCATATTTTCATAGGTCCTGGGTTTGGTAGTGCTGGGGTTTGTCTAGGGAACTTTAAAAATATGGCACAGATACTATTTGTCTTGCCTGTGGAAAGGGGAGTGGACCATTGGAAATACCCTAAAAGGAACACTTTTCTGCAAAGAGACAGCATGGGAGATTCTTTTGTTTGAAAAGGTAGAATAAAATAAATTAGTTCTTAAAATAATTGCTGGTTGTTCCTGAATACCTTGTCCAACCACAGAGCCAAGACATTGTGACCTCCATCAGGAAACAGAACAACCTGAACTCCTGATCCAAAATTGTGGCTATAATGCAATCCTGATGACTAATTTCCAACAGACCTATGAGGACAACTTGTTTGGAAAAATGGCCAGGTCTACTGTTCAACTAATGAATTCCTTCATCCACCATCGTTTTGGTGGTAGATGACTGAACTGTCCTGGGGTTGGTAGTGACATATAGGTGTGTAGACATGACAGTGGTTCATCAAGGGGAGCTGGTGAGACACTGAAAAATACAACTTTAACAAGGTCTAGGCAGAGTCTCAAAAGGCCCTCGTTGTATTTTGAGGGGCATGTTATGGAGATTATGAGAATTATATTCAACTTAAGGGGCATAGTTGATCTATAGCTTTGACTGCTATGCTCTGAAACCTTTCATGGATGTTAGCTGAGGCCACGCCTTTTGTCACTGAGCAAGCTGGGACAATGAAGCAGACCTCTTTCTGAGAGAGGCAGGATGCCTCTTCTTATGGCTTGAGGCTTCCCTACCTGCCTTATGGAGCATTCTGGAGGTCTGAGGGTGTAGCTCAGTAAAATAATGCTTGCTTTGCACGTGTGAGGCTCTGGGTTTGATCTCCAGAAGTGAAAAAAATCAAAACAAAGGAACAATAAAGAAAAACGTTCTGGAGAACTAACTTTAATAGAGGAGGCAGCTCTTCAACTCTTTTTCTTCCATGTCTCCTTCACTCAGGTCACACCTGCATCACAGTCTCACATCTCTGGTAGTCTCTTCCAGCTCTTGCATATTGTGTCTGTTATGGACTGAATGTATTCTACCATAATTCATATGTTAAAATCTTAATCACCAATGTGATAGTTTTGGAAGGCAGGGCCTGAGGGGGTTGTGATTAAGTCCTGAGGGTGAAGCTTTGATGCATGGGCTTAGTGCCTTTGTAAAAGGGACCCAGTGCTGGTGTGGTGGTACACACCTGTAATCCTAGCTACTTTGGAGGCTGAGGCAGCAGGATTGTGAATTTAAGCATAGTCTGGGCATTAGTGACACCTTGTTTCAAAATAAAATCAAACAAAAAAGCTAGAAATGTAGCTCAGTGGTAATCACTTGCTTACCTTGCTTGAAGCCCTATGCTCTATCTCTAGTGAAAGAGATAGAGAGAGACAGAGAGAGACAGAGAGAGACAGAGGAAGAGAGAGAGAATGAGAACTGACCTGGACAGTTCTTGTCCTCTCATGTGAAAATACAAGGGGAAGTCAACTGTCTACCACAGGGACAGAGAGGGCTTTCCCCAGGACCCAATCATGTTGGTGTTCTGTTTGTGGACGTCTAGCTTCCAGCACTATGTAAAATAAAGGTTTATTGTGAGAAATCCCTTATTTCTCTATGGCATTTTGTTATAAGCAGCCTGAAATAAGGCACTCTTTCACCATATTACTTTATATTTAATCCAGTTTTGATTTCTGCTTTTCAGAGGACTTAGACTAATATAAGCTTTCATTAAAAAAAAAAAACAAACCTCTAGAAAGGGACACATGAAATTTTCACTGTGTGTTATGCTTGATACATTGTGTCAACTTGAGGAGTGCAGAGGCTTGATAAAGTGAATCAGCAGTTTTGCATCCTGGATGAAAAGGACCTGCCCTTCGTGCTCTAGGATGCTGTTCATTGTGTCAGCTGGAGAAGTTTAGAAGGTTAACTAAGTGACTGAGCAGGGGGCCTGGGTCCTTACTTTGTATTCATCCTGAGCCTGTGCAGGAGGAGGGCATGGAGATTGTATGAGTGTTATGTATCCCCTGGGGGAGGGTAGCCTGCTTACAATATAAGGAGGGAAAAGAGGCTGTGCCCGCCCCCTTCTGCTCTTACTGCTGTTGCTGTCTTGTGCCATGCCACCCTGCCTTGGAGCCAGCTGATTATGGACAGAAACTTTCACAAACTGTGAGCTAAATAAACCTTTCCTTTCTTAACTTTGTGTGTTGGGTCTTTTGTCTCAGCAACCAGAGAAAAGTAACCAAGACACTGTGGAAGCTCATTTTATATCCAGCCTCATTAACACTTGCATTACAAGCCTGGGCCTTGTAGGTATTTGATTTTAATTCCCAAGTCTCCTATTCTCTTCTGTAGTTAGTAGAGATATAGAAAAGGGTTGCCAATAACACTTTTATTTCTAATAAAATTAGCAATGTTGTGATAATTTAATATGTAAATGACCCACATTACAGTAACATTTCATTTAAATTACCTCTATTTAACTTGTAAGCTCATAGTTTTTTCAAAATTAAAAATTGTAGAATTAAAAATGCACTTTGCAGGTTGGTCATATAGCTGCCTGGCTGGCAAGGCATGGTCCTGAGTTCTATTCCCGGTACCTCCTGCCCCCCAAATGCACTTTGCCTTTTATTATTAATTTTGTAATTTGTATGATTGTTGAATGACCATATTCTCTCCAGTATTTGGAAAGCCTGGGGCTATGTCTACTAACTCCTGCTCTTCCTTTGGAAGTAGATTAAGCATCATTTCCCTTTAGTACATAGTACATTTGTAGTAGAAATTACCATATGACTTCAATAAATCATTTCTTGAAAAGTTTCCAAACAGTAAAAATAGTTTTCTATTACTCTTCTTAATATTTCTAGTAATTATTTGTTTTACAAAGATTTAATTGAATCTAAGCATTTTTATTGCAGTTTCTGTTAGCCAAATGGCCATGTCTCTTTTAAGTTTGGAGAACATACCCAGAAGACAGAATGTATTTTTTCTATCTTCAAAAGTTTTTATCACTCTCCAGAATGAATATGCATACATTCAGGACCAACTGCATAATTTTGGGGCCTAGGGAAAAAGCAAATATGTGTCTGCTAGTTGAAAAAAACAGAGAAAAAGTCCTGCCAAGGTACTATGATTTGACATGTTTTTCTGTTTCATTTATCTCTTCTTTCATGTATCTCTTGCTCATATGTATGCTCCATTGTCTCACTGGGTTTCCAAAACATAAGATTAAGGATAAAATTGTTAGGAATTTCCATACAGGAATAGCAGATCATGAGACCCTTCTGAGTACAGGACCCTATATGGTTACGTGAATTGCACTCCCGTGAAGCTGGCCCTGCATCCAACTCACCAGTGAGTCATAAGCAAGCTGGAAACTAGAGGGAGCATCTTTTCTCTTCTATCTAGAGTTTCAGAGGAGTGTGGGCAGGGATCATGGTTGTCACCTGAGTCTTGTTCCCAACTACAATAGAAGGTATTAGGCTTTGTATCTAATATGCAGGAACAGGAGCAAATTTTCTTTCTCTATTTTGGCTCACCTGAGCAGCAGCTTCACCATACTCTCTACCTTCACAGAAAGAAAAGAAAGTTGATTACTTATTTACCATGGGCAATGTTATTTTAACTTTCCATTTTAAATGTGTTACATCATTATATCATTTGCTGAGCGGTGTGTGCTGGCTTTTGTTTGAGATGTTGCTGAGATCGCTCTGTCCCTGTGGAACTTACATTCCTACAGGAGGAGGCATGTAGCAAATAAAGGAATAAGGGCAAAATAAGAAGATTGTCATGTATAGGAGTGTTAGGCAGGAAAGTAAGGTAGAGAAAGGACATGGGATGCTGGGCAGCTGGCCCTCAGTTCTCAATGCAGTGGTTAGAGAAGATGTGAAAGAGATAAATTAGGGAGTCATGCTGACCTCTGAAAAAGAATATGTGGCACAATCAGACCCTGTGGAGGGAGCAGAAAATTCTGTTCTTTCTTGACTTTGCGTACATATTTGGCATAATAATATTATGGCATAATTTTCTCATGTGCATATCTACTTGAAAACATCCTTTTTGTTTTTAGGTGGAAAATCAGAACTTATCCATGAACGCAGTTAAGCATGAATGAGGAAGGGTTTGTACACCTTGATTAAATGTGGTCATGTCTCCTCCAGTGGCAGCACAGCTGTGTTCTGATGCCCAGTAACTTCTAAAGACAGGCATTTCTCATCAAAAGACACTTCTTAAAAATGCCCGACTTCAAAGCAAACTTTAAAAAATTCAATTGATTTCTCATTTATTACATTTTGTTTTGTAAAAGATTTTATGTCAGTGATTGCAGAATGAAGGTGTCAATAGTAAAATAATTGGTTTATAAATGGAAAGTTAATCAGACATTTCTCTTTACACTGTCTTCTCCAAGGTCAGGGCATGACTGAAATGTGAAGAAAACATTTGTGCAGAAGGTAGATGACAGGTTTATGTGGCAGGCTGTTAACCTTGAGGATCCATCCTGGAAGTCAGTGTTGAGGCAAATGGCTTGATGAGCTTCAAAGGAATGGAACACAATTGTATGTGGGAATATAAGAGTGGTGTCTGCAGTTACATTAACTGAGATAACAATTATGAAAGCTTGAGAAGCCTCAGGTTTCAGAGCCCATGATAATCCCCAGAAAGACCTTTTCCCTGGTGGATATAATATTGCTGTTTTCCAGGTGCGTTCCTAAAATGTATTACATTTCTCAGATTCACTTTGTATAGGCCACTGCCAGGGGCCAGTTTGGGGGTTGTCAGATACTTTGGTTTCAGCTAGGCAACTCTTCTGTTTTCCTGGAGTGCTAGTTTACTTGTTGGAAGCAAGTGTCAAGGTGGACTTCACTTTTGTCTGGAAGTATGAGCTCCAGGTTCTGATTTCAGTGAAACAAAATGAGGAAGTGCCAAGTCTATTTCCTGGAACTGTTGATATTTACACATTGATAACAAATTTCTTTAAATTGTTGACCCAGATATAGTCATATCTTGGCTGGTGACAGAATCTGCTTGTTAATTGCTCACTTTGGAATTTAATGAGCTTTTGTTGAACATGGACTGTGCTTTCCTGGAACATGGACTATTAGGATAGTTCACAATTTTCCCATGGGCTGAGCTATGTTCCAAGAACATGTAGGTAATTTCCCCCAATTCACCTTTAGATCTGCACTTTGAATTTCTGTTGGTGACAAAAAAGCTGTCATGAAAATCAACATACTTCAACTTTGAAACAAAGAGGGTCCATTAAAAAAGGTAAAAGAGTTTTAGGAAATTATCTTTTAAGGCTTCTATATGATCCTTACTTTAGGATGAAAATCCTTTCAGTGTAGCAAACATATCTACTATAAAATTGTCACTGGCTTTTGTGACATATTTTAAAACACTTATAGAAAAACTCTTAGTATTTAGAAAGGTTATTATCACAAGTATTTCAATAACCACAGTTATTTCAGTCAACACTCTTTCTGTATTTATATTTGGGGAGGACTTTTGAAGCCTTTAGAAATGAAAACATTGGTTCATACTACACCTAAAAGTTTTTGCAAACCAAACATGTTATTTTTTTCCCTTTTTTTCTACTTCTTTACAGAAAATGCTGTTATGATGCAACTAATAGTTCCTGAAATGATGAACTGTTTCTTGTCTGTAGAGCCATGGAGTTAGGCGTCTGGAATATTGTCCCTAAGATTGCTCCATTAATGATCTCCTGCTTATGTTCTTCACAATACCGTATTTCCTTCTTTCTTTTCTATGAGGCCTGCAATGAAATACAAACATGTGCAGAGTTCTTTTCCTGGATCTTTCTTACTAGTGAGCCATTTTCTTTCCTAAAGAAACTACTATCACTTTTGGAAAAATCTTTCTTTGATATTGGTGGCACAGGAGACTGAGAAAAGATTGATCAGGAACATGCTGGAGTCTCTAGTCTCACCATTTGTGCTTTATTGGTAAAAATTGATGAAGGACTGAGCAGGCACAACATTTCAGTTGATATTTGGTATAAAGCAGGAAGCAAGGCAGGCAGCCCGCTCACTAGGGAGCCATGGACTTCATAATGAAAGTAAAATGTCTGTATAAGTTGAGTTCTAAAACACTACTGCAGTTAGAGCACCGTTCAGTTCATGGCCACTAGCTCTGACTCTGCAAACTTTTCCTTCCCTTTGTCCCGCTCCCTTGGTTCCTTCCCCTCCATTTTAGTATGTGTGGGTCTGATAATGTGTACATAGTCAGTTGGAGAATTTGTACTGTTGCAGAAATTAAGGATCTAAATGGGTGGAATAGGAGGATTTATTTAGGTGTGCACTGGATCAGTGGACTCAAGTCCAAAACCTGAACTCCAAAAAAGGAAAGGCTCTGTACATGTTGCCGAGGGGGTTGGTCTACCGAGTAGGTTGAAACTTGTAGGTGGGCAAGCGGGTTTATAGAAACAACAGAAGCAGTTAGCGAAACTGTGACAGTTTTGCAACTTTGCACCTCTTGGTGGGCTTGTTTGTGTAAAACGAGATGTTATGAGAACAGGAGATTGTGACAGGTTACTAATTTCAGAGTAGAACAAATAACACCTGTTGTGGGGAGGGTGGCAGTTTGAGGGGGGATTTGCTTAGGTTGGGAAAACTTGACTTTAAGCCTTCCCTCAGTATAGTTGCCAGAAGCTCATAGGTTATTTGGACCCTTACAGATGAAAACTTCTGGAAGCTTTCATCTCTGGGCTGAATTATCTCTCTGAAGATAAGTACATGGTGCCATTATGACACTTATAATTTAATTCTTAATCTTGTTCCTATCACGGAGAACAGTTAAAATCACCAGGAAACTATCATCTTCTCCAAGAAGCCAGCTCTTTTAGAAATGTAAAAATGTCAACGACAACAAAACCAGCAATCAAAATAAGGTAAATGTCTCTGTATAGATATTTCTATTGTATTTTTTGACAGTAGCTGGGAGAGAACTTTGAAAGTATGGTTTCAGCTTCAGTGACATACAGCACTGAAGGAAGAGAGGTTGTATGTCAAATTCAGTGCTTCTCAAGCAGTGGCTACCTGGTTTGTATTGAGGCTTCATTAGGGGTCAGGATTGTCTTTAAGGTTCTTGTCTATCTCTTCGTCTGCCATCTTGACTGGCCCCACCCTTCATCTTCCAAAGGACAGGTCCAAGCTGATTACCTACACTACCATGCACGCCAGTCATCAGCACAGAACACAGGGGTCTGGAGTGACTACTGGTTCACCGAAGAGCTCTGATTCTTTCTCTTTCTCTGTTCACACTTGGCCAAGTATATGGGAAGGCCATGTGCAGAATGGCTGGCAGGCAGTCTCTCTAGAACTCTTACTGGATACCTTACCACACCCCTGTGGATTTAATAAGCATGGGTTTGGCTTCAGGCTGACAGTCTTAGAGGACTGTGTGTGAACATATTTAGAGCTGATCTTTTTTTCCTGTAGTACAGACACATGATTATTTAACTTGTGAGATGAAGTTTAAAACTGAATTCGGATCCACTAATTTTCCATAAGAAATATAACCACAGAAAGGAATTCCAGTGGGTTCTGCTACTGAGGGAATGAAATCAGTGGTGATTCATTTTAGTGGGAGTGGTCAGCTTGGCTGGATTCAGAACTGGGGGTGTTAGTGAGGAAATTTCAGTCAGAATGATGATTATTTTTGGTAGTGGATTGAGTGATAGCTCTCCCAAAAGGAATGTGTATGTCCACCTGAAACTTGTGAACGTGACTTACTTGGAAACAGTTTTTGAGGGTGAAATTAAGAATCTCAAGAGGAAATTTTCCTCAATTAGGTTAGGTCCTAAACATAATGACAAGTTATAAATCATAAGTGTTCTTACAAAGGAAGTGAAGTATACTTCTAAGAGAAGAGAAGATGGCCACGTGAAGACAGAGGCAGAGATTAGAGTGATAAAATAAGCCAAGGAATATCAAAGGTTTTCATCAGCCACTAGTAGCTCGGAAGAGGCACGGATTATCTCTTTCAGCCTCTAGAAAGAACCAACCCTACTGAGACCTTGATGTAGGATTCTGGCTTCCAGAACTGTGAGACAACACTATTTCCGTTGTTTTTAGCTACCTGACTTGTGCTTGTGGTAGCTATTGTAAACCAGTGTACTCTCTACTTAGATATAGCTGCCTCCAGACCAGACAAGGAGGACAGTGTAATGGAGCCTGCAGAAATTTGCCCACAGGGCCGGGAAGCTTCCATAGCTGATCATCCTCCTCTGCAAGGAGCACATTTTGCCTTTAGGTATTTAAATTTATCCACATAGGTCTTACTGGTCTGGGATTCTGCCTTTTAGATATATTGTCTGGTGGTTTTCTGGCTTAATTCCTAGGTGACCATCTCACCTCTCAAAGTTCTTGGGGTTGTTGGTGAAAGTAGTAGATATACTGCATGCAAAGCATCCCACAAATATTGTTCACGCCAAAATAGTTTTTCTGTTTCCATGCAAGTTTTCCCATGCCGGTGTTCCCAGCTCTGCTTCGTTAATTGCTGTGTTCTTCGGGAGGCTTAGAGTGAAAATGTGCAGTACAGAGTTGACTTCGTCAGTAGTTACTAAGTACTGCAAGAAAGGAAAAACAGATACAATTGTCTAAGGGTGTAATATTTTCTATAAGGGCCATACCGATCCTTCCCAACTCCTTTAGCAAAGATACTGACTTAAATGTCTTTTTAGTTACAAATGGAATTTTTAAAAGAACCAAATTGCATGCTTTTGGAGGACAAGTAGAAATTGCTCTTCTATCATGAGGAGGTGAGGGTGGTCTGGGTGAGGAGAAATTTTGATGTACAGATACTTTGATGGGACTGTAACATTGGCAACAGAGAAGCAGCCAGAAGGGCTGACCAGAAAGGTCATTCATTCTGATTTTTTTTTGATAGGTAACATGGTGCCGTAGGAGACAGTCAAGCAGAGGGAATATCGCCATTGGACTTAAACTCTATCGCTTTATTTATTTATATTTCATTTTTTGAGACAAGGTCTCATTATATAGTTCAGACTGGTGTTCAACTCACTGTGTAGCCCACCTTGGCCTCAAACTTCTAATGATCCTCCTGCCTTAGCCTCCATGGTGGTGAGTGCATCATCATGCCTGGCTCAGATTTCAGCTTCTGACAGAGCCCTTTTGTGTCATAGTGGCACAAAATTGATAGGGATGAGTGTGATGGAGGCGGAAAGAATAGCTAGCAGACTGTCTTAGACATTTTTGTTGCTATAAGAGAATACGTAAGACTGGGTAGTGTATAAAAGAAATAAGTTTAATGAATTCATGGTTCTGGAGGCTGAGAAATCTAACATTAGATGGCCGTGGCCTGTACTTTGTCAAAACATGGTCGAAAAGTAGAACAGCAGGTGTATGCATGAAGGGGAGGTGAAATATGAAGGATACACTCACTTTCTAATAACCCACTCTGGAGGTAACCAGTCCAGTCTGGTGAGAGTGAGAACTCACTCACTTCCTTGGGAATTAATGCGGTGTTAACAGAGAAGCATTACTACTTCCGTGAGAGCATCTCATGACCCGAACAGCTCTTAAAGGTCCTACCACCTCTCATTATACTGGGGACCACATTTCAGCCTGAGATTTGGAAGATACAAGACATATTTAAACCATAGCATTGTAAATGATAACTAGGTGGAATTTGGTCTTGAGTTACAAGGCTTGAGTACATTCCACCTCTCAACTTCTATCACATTTCCTTTTTGAGGCCATTTACATTAATGGTTATCATGGTTATATGTTGGCTTATTCTAGTCATGTTATTTATTTGAAGTTTTCCTTCTTTTGCTGACTGTTTAATTATTTAGGGAGTTATTTCTGTAGCTGTTCCTGGGATTGTGGTCTCTTTTTTCTCTGTCTAGAATATCTTTTAGTGCTTTTTCCAATGCTGGTTTGGCACT
>PVLD010006635.1:17544-98915 GCA_004027595.1 Dinomys branickii | reverse complement strand
GGAATGCAGACTGGTGCAACCATTGTGGAGAGCCGTTTGGAGATTTCTCCGCAAACTAGGTCTAGAGGTTCCATTTAAACCAGCTATTCCTCTTCTGGGTATTTTCCCAGAAGATCTGAAAACATCATATCACTCTGATATATGTGCACCCATGTTTATAGCAGCACAATTTGTAATAGCTAAAATGTGGAAGCAACCCTAGTGCCCATCCACAGAAGACTGGATTAAAAAATTGTGGCATTTTTATATAATGGAATATTATTCAGCTATAAAGAAAGACAATTTTGGGAACTTTGTAGGCAAGTGGACATAACTGGAGTCCATACTCATAAGTGAAATAAATCAGCGATACATGTGCAGGCAACGTATTATATCACTGGTGTAACAACCCGAGGGTGGGAATATAAACTAAGAGTCATGAAGGAAATCTGTTCAAAAACAGAGAACAGATGGGATGAAGGAAAGGAGAAAAGAAAGAGACAAAAATGTATGTATGTATATAGGAATATATATGAATATACATATGTGTAGGAGGGCTAACATGGTTCGACTATTGTATTATATCACTTAATGCTAAGCAATAATCGATGACAGGATATTATATTAATAGTGTATATCTGTATGTGTTAGCCTGAACACACACTTTGAAGATATCAATATGTAAAGCAGCAACAAGCGGTGTTTTTTTCTGTTGTTGTTGTTGTTGCTGTTGTTGATGTATGCCTGTTTTCTTTCTTGTCTTTGGATTTTTGGTTTTTGTGTTTTTTTTTTCTGTTGTTGAGAGGATTAACTGTCTGACTAAATTTGCATGTCTGTATATGGGTCCATACATCTACAATTTGAAGATATCAATGGTTAAAGCAATAACCACTGTTGAGACCATATCACCTTGTCTATAGATTAGCTGTGATTGTACTATTTTCTATGATAATTGGTGTCTGTTTGTCAATATGTTTTTGTACTTTTATGTTTCTAAAATAAAAAAAATAAGCAACATGGTAATTATATAGCTTTTTTGTGTTTCAGATTTATGGGATAGTTCCTCCTTTATATAGGACTCATTTAATTTATTTCTGCAAGGTGCGATAAATTCTAGTATGTGGATCTTTTTCTCCCTTTGAAAATTTAGTCCTAATTATTTCATTTTACTTGAAACTGTTGTAAATTATATTAATATCTTGTTTTCTGTTTCAAACATTTGTAGTGAGAGTACTGAAACTCTTAAGGTTTATGATGACTTTGTATCCTTCAACTTTGTTTCATTCAAATTGTTTTAAATATTTTGCTGATTTCCACATGAAATGAATTGTGTGTGTGTGTGTGTGTGTGTGTGTGTGTGTGTCTGTGTGTGTGTGTTTGTTTGTACGAAAATGATATGGTCTGGGAATAGACAAGTGACAGTACTTAATTTCCAGTTTGGATTATTTGAAATGTTTTCTTCTGTAGTTGCTCTTGAAATATTCCTGGTACTATCTTACACAAGTAGTGATAGACACTGCTTGTAAAGTTCCTGATATAGAAGGAATGCTCAACTTTTCAGGGTATTGTGTGGGCTGTGGACTTGTCACATGTAAAATTTATGAGATTGAAGTTCATTATTTACATTCACAGTTGATTAAAACTTTACTCATGGCAGAGTTTTGAATTTCCTCATGGGATATGTCCTGAGTAGTGAAGAAATAACCTTATCCAAAGTGAGTCTTGGTCTGTCACTCAGGTACCAGGAGGGATCCCCAGGCCCTTGGAATGTGCTTCCTGGTCGGTGTATCTTTGCTTGTTGGGAAGTTACCTCCTGGATGTTCTAACATTCTGATTTATGGCTGTGGCTTTGGCACCCATCCTACTAATTCCACCCACAGAATGAACTGCTGAGCACATTCTACTCCCAGTGTGAACTATGTGAGAGGCTGAGGGCTGAAATCAGCTGGGCAGTTATGGGATGAAACCCTGCTAACACTGTAGCACCAAGGCTTCAGTCAGTTTCATGTTTGTGAGGACTGCAGAAATTCTGGGAAAGAAATGTCTCTGTGACTCTGCAGGGAAAGACAAACAGAAGCTACCTTTATGATACTTTTCTTCATACTGTCCCATTAGCTTTTTAGTTGCCTGAATCAAACCAGGAGACTTTCCCTGTTATAAAGCAGAATGATGAACACATACTTTCAATTAATGCCTTGATCACTTACAAAGAATTGCTAAATCACTATCATACAGGTAATTTTGAGAAAGCCTAAACTTGCATGAGGCAGTGACAGCAGTGAAGTTGGCCTTATCTGAACTGTCCTCTCTGTGACTTTTCAGTGGCATAAAAGCTATCAAGGGAGCGAAGAGGAGTGGGATGAAATGTGATTGTGCCTTACTGTTTGCAAAAAGAAAGAATATATTTTGGTACTGACACTTTAAATCTCTTCACTCATTATAGAATAAGCGAGAAATTCCCACCAACATTCACTATAAGTAAACACAGCAAACATTGTTGAACCCTGTAAGGCAGATAGTTGAGAGAGACAGCTTACCACTATACATACTCATACGAAGCCTTGTGTTGAACCTCAGTTTTATCAACTCACTGTTTTTCCTCAGGGTGTTTTCCTATTTAGAATTTCAATCTGTATTGGTATAATGTTGCTAAATTATTTATCTAAAAACTTTCCTGTTTATTCTTCCCTGATAGATGTACATTTTCTTACACACGAGCAGTCACTCACAATTCCTTCCTCTCATTCCTTTCATAGGTTGAAAGTTTAAACAATAGTGCACTGGATGGCCTTCATCGTGATGAATGAATTGGTGTGCCAGAAAATACCTCAGAAAACCACACAACCTAGTCAACTTGTGTGCCATTTTGCCAATTACCAGAGCTGAGTTTCCACAATTGCTCTTTCCTCAATACTTCGAAGATTATGAAATCATAAGAGCCTCCTCTGTATATGTCAGTAGTCTCTTTGGAGGTAATTACAAGAAATTTATAATTACCTTCAGTAATTATGCACTGTGGAAGAAAGTTGTTCAAAAGTATTCTTGGTTCTCCAGGCCTCTGCTGACATTGCCAATCTGTATTGGTAAGATGGTAATTATAATTCTGCAGAGAGCAGCGGTCACAGATTCACAAACCCTTATATCAGGGTGCAGATGCCTCCCTTGCCTGCAATACTGACTGTCATATCTTCATCCTGAGCCTACAATTTTGTAAAGGAAAGAATTTAGGTGAGTACTTTGCATTTCAGTCTGAGAGGCAACGTCAGTAAGGACAGAGATTTTAAATAAGAACTTATGTCTGACAAGGGATTGTGAGGTAGAAATATCTATGAGCATGTGGGGAAGAAAGGGCAACGTTCCTTAACTATGAGCTGTGCCACTAAAGACACATGACTGTCCCACTTCTATGCCAATTCCTGACAGGTTCCAATGAAGTCAATGAATTCCTTGCTGAAGATGAGTGTCAGTAAATAATCACATTATAGTAAAATGAAGCATTACGTGCTTAAGGATGGTGGGAGTCAAATATAGCTGTTGTACCCACAGTCATACACGAATGAAAGGGCAATTAACAAGATTATTACTGCTAACCATGTCTTTCTCCTTATGAGAAAGAGTGAAATAGGGTGTGAAGTCCCACCTACTTCTGAGCTGAATCCATGTATCTGGAATAAAAATGAGTTTTTAAAATCTAACTATGTTGTATGTGTTGCAATTGGCAGAAAGAGTAACTGTCATCTATTGAAGAGACCTGTGCCTGGATGACCATGGTGAGAGTGCTTTCCCACAT
This sequence comes from Dinomys branickii, assembly GCA_004027595.1. Taxonomy (NCBI): domain Eukaryota; kingdom Metazoa; phylum Chordata; class Mammalia; order Rodentia; family Dinomyidae; genus Dinomys; species Dinomys branickii. Next base: position 95,146 of record PVLD010006635.1, on the reverse strand, counting down.
GAATTTAGAGAAGGTGAATTTAAGGAAAAGGAAAATGGTACTCTCACGTGTTGCAGAAAACAAATGTTAAGATGAAATAAACTTGACATTGCTTTTTGTGGTTTAAAAATATTCTTGGTCCATTTGGCTGAAGTGAGGAATGTGGCTCAGTGGCAGAGCATGTGCCTGGTGTATGTGATGCTCTGGATTTGGTTCTCAGCAGTGCCCAAAAAAAAGTGTCTGAATTCTACAGGTTTTCAAAAAGTCGGACTTACCAGGTACCACGGGATAAAGCAATCAACTCTAATCATCCTCAGTATAACAGGTTTTATATATTGATTTTATTTTTATAAGACTAATGACATGTACTCACTTAAAAATTTTTACATGTCCAAAAAATATTGCGGCTATATATATATTGTCATAGAGATCTCTAGAAGCTTTTCTTCTTGTGGCAACATTGTGGCTGTTATTTAGCAACCTGCATTCCCTCTGACCCAACCCCGTCACCAATGTTTCAGTCTTAGTTTCTGTGACATAGAGTGCTTTAGGCTTCACATACAATTAAGGTTATATACAGTTAAGGTCTCTGACTCATTTGGAACAACATAGTATTCTTAAACTGCTTTCACCTTGTCAACTATTGCAGAGTTTCTTTCTGTTCATTTGTTTTCCTGCTTGTAAAGAGGCTGAATAACATTTGTGTTGGTGTGCACACAAGTTTTCTTTAGCTGTTTATCCTTCTGGTGAAGGTAGGATGCGTCTTCATTTGGGGTATTTTGTCTGTTGTTGCAATTAACACAAGAGTTCTAATAACGAAGGGATTCTGATTTGAATTTTTTTTTTTTTTTTACAAATACCTAGAAATGGGATTGCTGGAGAGATGGCATGACTCCCTTCTTTGTCAATTATTCATACCGTTTTCTACTCAAGTCTATGCTGCCATTTCCACTGACAGTGTACAGAGTTCCAATTTCTCCAGATTATGGCCGTCTTGTTTGTTGCTGTTGTTGTTGTTTCCAACACCTGCTGGGAGCCACGTGATTCTCACAGCGCAGTGTGCTTTAGTTTCCTATTTCTCAAATTACTACTATTACTAAGTACGGTTTTGTATAAGTGGGGGCCGCTTTCATTTTCCTTCTTAAGAAGTGTCTGTCCAAGTTTGTAGCCCACATGTTCATTGGAACATTAGTTTCAGTTCGGTTAATCACGTTTTTCATTTGAGTTGTAGTTCATTATCCCATGACGTCCACATCTATAATGCTCAGGATGTTAGTATCTCCATATCCAACATATTTATGTCCCTCATGTTTTACTATAACTCACCGTCCTCCTTCCTTGATAGTAGTTTCCCTGAACTCATATAGGAAAAAAATTAATGAGTGAATGATCAGTAGTTGGTAACAATTCACATTGTATCAAGCACTATTTAAATGCTTGTTAATATTGCATTCACAGTAACTTTAAAACAGGGTAACATTGCACTTATTTTCCTAGAGTACTAGAAGCCATAAGAATTTTCTTCTTGTAATGATAACAAATGAAATCTTCCTATTACCAAAAATATTTATATATGTCTTGTGTGAAATAAATATCGCTTCCTTAGGGCTGTTTGTTTGATAACTAAACTGCAAGTACAGCTTTCCAACCAGTCTCAGCAGATTCAAATTCTCGTTCTTCCATTAAATAGGGTGCAAAGTTAGAGGTATCTTTTAACCTTTTCAAACCTAAATTACTGCCCTAAGTACATAAAATACCATTATAAAAATTGAGGAAAATAGAACGTGGAGAATTTTCACAGTGAGTCATCCTGTAAGTGCTACTTTAGGTTTATACAGTCACCTTTAGGAAGTGTCCTGACAAAAATTTCAAGTTACCATTTGTCTTGGAACATACTGGGTTTCTCTTGATATGATCAGTGTAGCTGACAGCTTAAGCTTCCATGGGATCCTCAGGCCTAAATATGAATATGAATATCAGTCAGTGGGAGTCATCAGAATGGCCTCCCAGATCTTGCAACCAGAATGGTCTACATATCTCAGAATGTGGATCGAAAAATGGGAAATTTCTTTCATCTTTACTGTTTTGTTTGACGTTTTCATAATTAGGTACCAAAAATTCCACTGCATTGATCTTCAGATTTCAGCAGTAGTCTGTACCTAATCACTCTATTTCGTTAAAGTTTCTCAAGACAAACCACTATAGTCTGCACCAAGACAGGGAGTTAGAGACTGATGGATTTCTTCAAGGATTTTGGATTATAAATTTTGCACTGGAGTCACCTGTGTCTTGAGGTATGTGTGTCACCATGATGAGTGCCAAGAACTTCACATATGTAGTTGTCTGAATTATAGTAGGTTGGTTATTGTAATTGAGTGAACTCTTATTGTAAACTTGGTTTTCCTGTGTATATGACTGCCAGGAGAAGCAAAAACAAAAACAAAAATCAACTAAGTTTTCAAGCAATATGCTTCTGGATTCCATGACAAACATCAAAGAGTCCACAGGCACAAAACCATTGTAATTCTGGGATGTCTCTCTTTGGAGATCAGCATGTGTAACTGTGGTCCTGTCAGTTTCATCCTGTACATAAAGAACTGGCAAGTCACACACATTATAATGCCAGCAGTTCTCCCATCTATATTTTCTCAATTTACATAGTAACATTTATGTGCAAAGAATGAAGGTGGAATCAGAATTTGTTTGTGCACTGCTCAAATGGACCACAAGCCTGTACATAATGATAGATTAAGAAACAGAATATTGTCATTAGCCTGAATCTCCTTTTGGTCTCATCCAGGTCACTCCCGTAAGGTTATAGCTCAGTTGGGCATCTATGTTGTCGTCAACTACATAGACATAGGTTATAGTTACAGTTACAGTATTGTAATATTGTACATCTTAGGTCACTAATACCTGTTTGACATTTCATACTTATACATTTAGGGAGTATTTTCAAATTTAGCACTTGCATGCATTGAGAATGTAGGAATACTTTCCTTCATTACTGAATATTACTGGTAGGATTCAATGCCATTGCTTCATAGGATTTCCTTGCTGAAACATGAAATAAGCAACATAGTAATTTTTGTTATGCTAATGGTCACGGAGCTGGATTTGTGTTTATGGCTCTTGCAAGTAATAACTATTATTAGTGTATAGAGGTGTGTCTAGCTTGTCCTTTGGTGATCCATGTTTTAAATTCTGTTGAGTAAATTCAAAGAAATGAAATTATTGCAATATAAAATTTATCTTACAACTTTATATAGGTACTAACAAATAGTTTTCTAAAATATTTGTACCCATGACAACACTCCCACAAATATACATGTTCTTTGTCTACCCATGTTCTCACTTATCTTCGTATCTCTGCCATGTTTATTTCAGTTTTCTGTATGACATACTGCTGCTACTTGTAGTAGTTTTACTGGAATTTTCTGATTATTGACATTATCAACATCATTGCTGTTTCTATTACCAGCTAAATCATGCGACTTGAAATTTAAGCTTGAACTTGATCCCATTTTATTCTCTTACATAACCTACTAGCATCCTTAATGATCAAGACATGTGTGTATCTCCATGTTTCCCTTTTCCATCTGTCTTTGCCTTCTTCATCCTCTGTCTTTCTTCGGTCTGTCTGTCTGTATGCAATTGTGAGTCTTTATTTTAAAATAGCTCTTATTTTAGTAAAATGTGCAATTTGATCCACAGAGTTAGGGTTTTTCTAGAAAATATTATGTTTTTCTTAGAGTAAATGAGTAATTTTTCTCAAAATATTCGAAATCAATCTTATATGTTTACATTTGAAATCCATTCAAAAGTGATCTGTTGTGTGATGTGTATAAGAGTTGTTTTCTCCTTTTGCAGTATAACTTAAGGTAAATTTCAGGGCTTACAGAAAATGTTACATTTTGCTTTCCTTCCATATGCTGTCTCTTGTCTTTTTTCTCTCAGTTTAACATCACCTTATCCTTAGTGATGACTTTCTCCTGGAACGTGCTGAAAATTCGACTCCTCTAGCTTTTTTACTTCTTCACAGCCCCACAGACATACATCTCCAAAATTATTTTGTTGTCTATTCTTTACGATGAGCCATGTTACTCAGAGAAATGACTGCTCTAGCAATTTAAATGACATTCTAAAGGAAAATGAAAAAATAACCTCCAAAGATTTGGCAGTAGGAATATTCTTCTTGTCACAGACTATCATCGGTGTCATGGGAAATTTCTTTCTTCTTTGCCATTATTTTTCTTTTTTCCACCCTGGAAGGAGGTTAAGGTCCACAGATATGATTCTGAAGCACCTTTGCATAGCCAACTCCTTAGTTCTTTTTTTTAGGGGAGTTCCTCAGACAATGGGAGCCTTTGGATTGAAACACCTCCTCAGTGATATTGTGTGTAAATACCTCCTATATTTAGAAAGAGTGGGTAGGGGGGTGTCAATTGGCACCATCTGCCTCTTGAGTATCTTCCAGAACATCATCGTCAGCCCCACGAACTCCTGTTGGAAAGATGTTAAAGATAAAGCTCAGGACTATATGTGCTTCTCCATTGGCCTCTGCTGGGTCCTAAACATGGTGGTCATTCTAATTATTCCTCTGTATTCATTGTATTTGTCTGCACAAGGTTATGACAGAATCATGACAAAGAAAATAAATGTAGGACACTGTTGTGTTACTGATAATAGAGCACTCATAGGATCCATCTATGTAGCACTAGTAGTTTTCCCTGAAGTTTGTTTTTCGCTGCTTATAGTCTGGGCCAGTGGCTCCATGATTTTCTTCCTTTACAGACACAAGCAAAGGGTCCAACACATTCATATCATCAACGTTTCTTTAAGATCTCCCGAGTCCAGAGCCATACAAAGCATCCTTTCTGTGGTGATCACCTTCCTGTCTTTTTACACTCTGTCTTCCATCATTCGAATTTCTTTGACTGTATATAATCATCACAATTCATTGCTGATTGACTTTGGAGATGTATTTGGTATGTGTTTTCCAACTATCAGCCCCTTTCTTATCATGGGCCAATATTCTTCTATATTTACACATTGCTTTTCCTGCAGAAGAAACACACAAGCTCTCTAATGTTTTCAGAAATATGCAAATTGTAAGTTGTACAGTCTTCATTTCTTTCTATGGGCTAATGCAGAAAGGCCATGCATCGTGTCTGCATCAGCAAATAATTTTTCACCTCACTGAAGCAGGATTTCCATGGGAATAATTAATGTTAATAATGCAGTTTGGGCCCCTTGTGTTGCATCCTCCTCGGTTCATATCCATCGAAATGAAGTATTGCTTGAAACTATTTAAATGAACTTAGTGCCTTTTGGGAATTAATGAAAATATTTTTTTGCTCGTTGAAACTTTTGACACAAGTGAATACAAGGTAGAAGTTTGTAGAAGACATTTTTCAATCACAGTTTACTATGGGTTTCTTAAAGCACTAGCTGTAGCAAAGGAAGTCCTGAAAGTGAAGGAGAAATCCTCAAAAATTTAAGTGAGGGCTTGGATCATTTACCTGCTGCTATAAAAGACATGTGCCCTGCACCATGGATTTTGTGACCTAACCTTCTAGGTAACTCATTGCTGTTAAAACAGCTTGCTCATAATTCTGTGTAAAATGCAGTTCCTTATCTGCCTTCTCCCATTTATCATGCCCCAGATACCATGTCCTCCATGATTAATTAATTCAACAGCAGACTTCATTCCTTAGACAAGTCATGATGTCCAAGTTCTGGATGTTCTAGCGAAGGCCAAAAGAGTACATGTGTTTTTGTGGGTCTCCATGGCCCAAAGTGGGAGGCTTCAAAATTCAAGAATAAGAATGTTATCCACACTGAGAAAATAGATAACCAAACATTCTGAAATCAGTAGGCCACCAAGTGAAAAATGTGGAAATGGAACTTTCCAATCCCATTGGACAGTACCTAAGACACACTAAGGGCAGAAAAGTTGTGTGTTTCCCTACTCTCAATTCTGAAGACAAAGCTTCTTGAGTTTCACATGGTACAGAGAACATGCTTTAGCTCATCTCATGGTTGGGGAGGCTAAGATCATGCACCTACATTTGCTAAGTGTCACCCGTGCTTCACAAGGGGGGAAGATACAATGGCAAGAGGAAGAGACCACAGGTGAGAGAGACGGTAATAGAGCAAGAATGGTCTGCTATTGTTCTCTTATAACAACTGCCTCAGAAGAACTAACCATGATCTCCTTCTTGGTAGAATGTAGGTGCTATGTTGTATCCCTAGTGTAAGAACATGAAAGAGTAAATGGAACCTGAAAGGTACAATAACTATTAGGAAAGGGAAAGAAATTGCTCAAAAGAGGAAACAACAGGCATTAGGGCAAGGAGAAGAAGAAAGAAGGAAGGGAGAATATATATATATATAGTCTTGGTTACTTTTCTCTCATTGCTGAGACAAAATACCTAAAACCCAGAATTAAGAAAGGAAAGGTTTATGTAGCTCACAGTTCGTGGAGGCTTCAGTCCATACTCAGATGGCTCCAAGGCAGAGTCACACATGGCAGAGGGCAACAGTTCAGGGTTGCAGGAGACAGCAAAAGCAACAAGAGCACAAGCGAGGAGCAGGGGCAAACAGCCCCTTTCCCACGCTTACACTGTATGCAAACTACCCACCCCAGTGCAGCTATAACAGTTACATCCATAATTCCAACATTGGACCATAAATCAATCATAAACTCTAGAAACCCACCACATGGTTGCATGAGGGGACATCCAGACACAAATCATAACATATATGTATATATATAATATAAAACAAAGGATGGCTGGGATAACTGTACTGCTGATTTCTAATGGTTTATTGAAAAGAACAGTTAATACTAATACTTTATTTATTTATTGACCCATTTTTGCATGCTTATATCTGGTAATCTGAACAAATATATTTGAAGGCACCAGTATACAACATAACAGCTATTGTTGAATTCCTATCTTCTCCTTTGGTGAAGCTCTGTATCATTTATAATTCTTTTGTTTTTATTTTTTTATTCTCTTTAATGGTTTGATTCATCTTGAATTCTTACATCTGGTAATCTGACCAACTTTGATGAATTCCAAAACATGCAATATAACAACCACTGTTAATCCTTATCATTTTGTTCTGAAACCCTGTATCATTCTTATTGTTTTCGCTTTGTTTTGTCTTTGTCTATATTGTTGGCATTTTGCTATTGTTCTCTTTCAATTCTCTTTGAAATAAACAAAATCATGTTGTGTCCCTTTTTTTTTTTTTTGTGGTACTGGGGATCGAACTCAGGACCCTGTGCTTGCTAGGCAAGCGCTTATTCCACTGAGCTATATCCCCAGCCCCGTGTCCCTTAATGTATATAGAAAACTTTATTTTTTTAAAAGTTCAGATAGTACTTGTATCAATGTTTTCACACAAACGTGTAACTGAACAACACATGCGTAAAAAGGTGCTCAGAATCAGAGGCCTTCCCGAACCACAGACTTATGTCCATAGAACTTCTAGGATGACTAACAGTAACAGAAGAGATAGATGAATGTAAAGGGTATAAAGAAAGAAAATTCTTGTGTACTCTCATTGATTCTGTAGATAGAAACGACCAACATGGATAATAATATAAAGAGGCCTCACAAAATTATAATTAAGACTAAAGCTTGATACAACAGTCTCATTACTGCCTTTATAACCAATCAGTACCTGAAAGAGATAGCTGCATTTCCACACTCACTGCAGCACGGCAGCACTACTCACAGTAGTGTTGAGAAACAGAAACAAGCAGGTTCCCTTCAGTGGGTCAGTGGATATAAGCAGTACGGTGTGTACACTTATGTACAACAGAATGTTGTTCAGCTTTCTAAACAGGAAACATTGCACTCCCAATAATACAAGTGACCTTGAAGTTCAGTGTGGTAAATTACATAGGATAGCAATTGAAAAACAAATAACTATAGATTTCTCTTACATGTAGAGCCTGAAAAAAACCCTCAAGTTTATAGAAATAGAGGTCGCAAAAGTAGTTGCTAACAGCCAGGTAGGTGGGAAATGGGAGAAGTTTATCAATGCTCTGTTATGACAAAGAAAGGTTTCAGTGCTGTCATGCACAGCATGGCGACTGCACTTACTAACACAGTCCTACACAGATGAAATTTCCTAAGAGACCTTAAACATTAACGCGTGCGCACACACATACACACACTTATTTGAAGTGATATGTTAATTACATTTATTTTGGTAATCATCCACCATATTATATGTATCACATCATCATTCTATACACATTAAATATTTACAAATTTATTTGTCAATTAAATCTGAAGAAATCAGGGGTCAAAAGATTGTATGGCTTTGCTCCTCTCCTATATCCAGGCCCAGTGCTTAAGAGGAGAATGTCAATGTGCCTTTATAAAGACAATGTTATCATACATATAGGAAACTCCAATGGCCCCAGCAGGAAGCTCTTCTAACTCAAAAGGAAGTTCACAAATATTTCACAACACGTATCAATATATATAAGTCAGCAGCATCCCAGCTATGGCAAACCTTTTAGAGACTGAGTGCTCAAACTGAAATCCAAAAGCAATGTAGTTATCACAAAATGCCAGCACTGCAATTAAACATGAATATATGATGGTTGGCTGCTGGGGCCATGCTGGAGTGACTTGGTTCATGTGCCCACAGAGAGGGCGCTGAGTACCCACAGCTCTATAGTAATTACCTGAAAACTAAATGAAGAAAGTACTCCATTTCCAGTATAGCCTAAGTTATGGTGGAATAAATTCAATTATGGTGCCTAAAGACTTCAACAGTGTCACCATAAAACACAGATTAGAGCAATAGGACACGAAACGAACCAGAAAGGATGTATTGTGTTCATCAAGTGAAAGAGCGAAAAAGCCAAATAAACAGTGAATGAAGTAAATAGTCAACTGAAAGAATGGGAGAAAGTATTTTTAGTTTTAATTTAATGAAATAAAAATAGATATTAATATAGAGTATAAAAGGCATTATTCTATAGAAAAATAAAATGTCATAACAAAATAGAGTCACAATAGCTTCTACACTGTGCAATAACTCTAATCAGTGTAAACATTATATGGTTTAGTATGAGCTAAGACCTATAATATCAATAAGAATGAAAAAGGTGATAAAGGAACCAGAGGAGGGAAGGGGAGGGAAGGGAAGGGGATCAGGAAAAAAACTAGGTGTAATATGTACATGTAATCACTCTGCAAGATGGCTGTAAACTGTGTGCATTGCAAACATGAAGTAATAAAATAAATTCTTTAAGAAAGATAAAGAATATTCAAAATATTATGGCATTCAACTCAGACAAAAATGACTCTTACAAAGAAGAAAAAAAACAAATAAAAGGACATAACTTTCGTTTGAATGAGCAAAGATGAATTAGTAGTATAAGAGAAAAAAATTAGCATATATGTTAAATTATCTTTGAAGAAATGGAATAGATAATTTGGGGAATAACTCAAACTTTGTTTACTTTGTATGTATCTTTTGCTCCCTCCTCCCATTCTCTCTCTCTCTCTCTCTCTCTCTCTCTCTCTCTCTCCCCATGTCTTTCTCACAGAAAGACACATATCAAGAAACCACAGGTATGTGCTACTTATTTCACATAATATTATGATATCATTGATTTGCCTACGAATACCTCAATTTTATCTTTATTTCTGGCTGCACAGTACTCCATTGTATATAAATACCACATCTACTTTATTCATTCATCTCTTGCTGGACATCATCTATTTCCAGAATCTAGCTACACAGAGACAATATCACTCCTTACCTCATGTAACATCTGGGAGATTGTACTGCTTAAATATCCAAATATGTGACTTCAAATAAATAAGACAGGCCAACCTGAAAAATTCTTACTACTTTCATAATACAAACATGAACACTGCCCAAAAATTTTAATACACCAAAATTAATTTCTAACAAATATATAATAATTTAATCCTTTTAACCAAACATGACCCCCTGAAAGGCCAGTTCTACTGCTAACAGGAACTTTACCATACAACTTGTCTTCCAGCCAGAAGCTCATCATTCTGCATCAAGGTCACACCATACCAATAATGTTCTCTTGCACCCACATGTGGTTATACACAGTGAATTTATCCAGTCTCCTCCAGATAATTATTTTGGGTCCTAATAAGAGCATCATTCATTCCGTGATACACACACACACACACACACACACACACACACACACACACACACACACTTCACTTGATTATATGCCTGGAAATTAAATTCTGTGCCTAGAAATTTAATGTGTAGGACATTCAGTTTGATACACTTCGACATATACTGAAATAGATGTGAACTTGAGATCTTCTGGCAACATCACACCATCTCCTTTTTCTAAAAGCTCAAATGGCCCTTGTTAAAGCTTTCATTCTGAACAGCTATGAGGTGAGCTGATAAAAAAAAGGCTGTGGGCATGGACAGAACAACAGAAGATTCTAGGACTCACTCACAGCCCTTTCTGTATCCAGAGCAGCAGAATTACAAGGTGTCTTGCAAACACTGTGCAATGCTACCTCACAGTAAGCTTGCACACCACACGACATGAGAGGACAAGCTGCAGATAGACGCAGGATGGGACAGAGGAAAATGACAGCCCCAAAGAACAGCCCCTTGGCATACCGAAAGGACCCTGGTAGAGTCTCAGAAGCAAAGTCTCCATCTGACATCTTCCTGCCCTAATTTCTGGGTGCAGGCAGACAGAAAGCAGAAAGGTCATTGGTCAGGTGCAGAGAAAAATGAAGCCTTTTGATATGGCTCGAAGAAAGGCACTCAAGTGGGGATATTAGGCAAGGTCTCTGGTAGAGGGGCCAAGAGCTCAGGTAAGGAGATCTGGGAAAACATCTGTGGTCAAAGTTCTCCAAATGTCCGATATCTCAGTGGTCAAGGTCCATGGGGTGTCCAGTGTCAATATACAGATGTTTTCGACACCCTGGAGCTCGGAAAAGCCCATGTTCCGTCTTTATGGCATCCTGTGTTTGTCGAGGCCAACAGCACCAGTACAGAGCCGGATTTTCTCTGAGAACAATACCACTGTGGAAAAACAGGTTGAGTGCTGCTAGAAAGTCATGTCTAAATCAAGCCTGACCAGCTTGTAGTAAGTAGATTACAAGACTCTCTTTGCAAATAGGCTCCTGCCCTAACCTAGGAGGAAGGACTGTCACCAAAAGAGTCCGAGGCAAACCTGGGCACATAGGCTTTGCTGCGTTTCCTCACTCAGTCTATCACCGTGAGATCGTGCCCTTTGCACCATCACATTCCTACATGGCTGCCCTTCATTCTGCATCTGACTTGAGCACAAAAAGTTTTATCTGAGCCCTTGGGTCTTTATTTCTAGAGACTCCCATGTTATGTAACACTCTGCATAAATTAGGCTTTTCTCTCTTACCCTGTTCCTTGTTAGAGGAGTGTCAGCCCTGATCCTTATGATAGTTGGGGTAAGACATCACACCTTTCTGTCCCTGCATCCTTGATTCTTTATACCTTTTATCCATAGTCCCAAGGTAACCTCACTAGCCATAAAAAGATTTCCATTCCATTTCCCCTCATGTGTTAACCACAAGCTGCAGCAAAGGCCCTGGAACTGCACAGTCCTTGGTAAAAGAAAAATGGGAAAAAAATCAATCGGGTTTTTCATAGAAACACAAGGTCTCCTCTTACCTCAGTTGCTTTTCAGCCTTGTTTCCAAATGGAACACAGGAGCCCTAGTTACATGTGATGCAGTTAGGTGGAAGAGGATCTTCCAGGAAAGGAAGAATGGCTTTGTAGTTCCATGCAGGGTTAGACTCTGAGAAACTAGGACTCTCAGGTTGCTTGGGAGGATGCAGAGAAGAGCCACCTCAAAGGAAGAGTCTCAAAGTCACACAAAGTGCCCAAGTCAGTACTTGAAAGTTCTTTGTCTCAAACCAGTGAGTCTCCTCCCACACCTCACGCTACCTGCTGACTGATAAGACCACTCCCATTCAATTCTAGTGGGCAGCCAACCTCACAGCGGGAGAACTGTGCAACATCTAATTGCTTCCTAGATATTCCACGCTCCCTGCTCCCGAGTCATGCCTTAAAGTAGACATCCTCAGAGGGCGGCGGCCTGCTGTCCCCTGGAAAGAGCAAAACAAAGAGGAGACCTAAGAGAGCCGGGGCTAAAGAGACATAACGCTCCACTTCCGTCACTCTGTTTTCCTTTGACTGGCACGGCAGAACAAAAACTAAGAGACTGCAATCCAGTTCCTATCCTGTCTCTAACAACTGGCAGATATTTATTGTTTGTAAATACACCGGGTTTTCCCCCATCAAGCTAATGTTTATATATTCCCTATTATTTGTGCATGCATGCGTGTGTGTGTGTGTGTGTGTGTGTGTGTGTGTGTTTCCTCAAGAATCTCAAATAAAGGCTGACCTGTATGTGACCCTTAGTTGGCTTTTCCATAAATTGTCTTGTGCTGCACTCCCCTGATAGCATGGTGTTCCATGAGATAGAGTTCTTCTTCCTGAGAGCACAGCACAGTCTTCTGCATAGGGTGAGTGGTTTTCAGAGGCTGTGCACTGTAGTGCACATCAGCACCACCACAAAGGCTTAGCCTGAAGACCCCCCAGCCCTGAAAGCTTACTATGAACAAATGACATTAGACTCTTAACGTCTTGCAGGGATCCGGTAACTCTTTAAAAATATTCTTCTAGACAAATAGAACATTCCATAATTTTCTCTGGAGCCATCTGTGACACATAAGTAGATTGAAATTTTGGACAGATGCTTCTTCCTCACTCTGACCCTGCCCTGCCCTCCCCTGCCCTGCCCAAACTGATTCTCTAGAGAAAGCACACTGTACCTTTTCTGAGAGTTGATCTTCTGTGCTGATAATACTGATTAAGTAAAGTATGAAGAGAAATAGGCAGAGTTTATGCTTCTTGCATGATCCAGTGTTATCTTCCTTGTGCCTCTGATTTCCTCAAATATTGGTAAAAATTGATTCTTCTTAGATAGCAGAAAAGTATAAGCTGCAGCCCACAAAGGAGGTAGAAATAATTTGGCTATATGGGAGCAAAATTGAGTTCAGCAAGGAGCACTGCACATCCTCAGAGTAAAGAAATAGTTCTCTGTTATTTAAGTGCTCTGTGGCTGGCACTACTGTCCACACAGCTGAACGAGTCTACATTCCAGATTAAAGTTCCAGGCCTATAGCACAGTGTGATGAAATAGAACAAAGACTTCTCTAGGGTGGAGGGGGAGGGAAAAAAAAGAGGTGGACCCTGCTGTACCTCCTCCATCCAGTCTAGGCCTTTCTATCATGCATCCAAAACCAACCTAAGCCCTTCAGTCTTGTCTTGGTTACTTTTTTCTCATTGCTGAGACAAAATACCCAATACCCAAAATGAAGAAAGGAAAGGTTTATTTAGCTTACAGTTTGTGGAGGTTTCAGTCCATGCTTGCCTGGTTCTGAGGCAGAGTGGCACATGTCAGAGGAAAAGTGTTCATGGCAGCAGAGCACAGCAAAACCAACCAGCAAAAGGGAGGAATGGCTGCAAGCAGCCTCTTTTCTTCCCTTACTTTGTAAACAGGCTACCTCCACCCAGGGGGTGTGTACCTCTCACACAATCTCCATGCCCTCCTCTTCCACAGGCTCAGGATGTACAAAGTAAGCACCCTGGCTTCCTCCTGAGTCACTCAGCTAAACCTCTACACTCCCCAAGTTGACACAATGTATCAACCATAACAAGTCTTTTTTGGGGATCTCCATTTGTTTCACCTCTACCTTCCCATATCAAACATTATTTGGTACAACTCTATTCCCTATGTAACCTAGACATGGGGGGTTGGATCACTTCTAGCTAGACTTCAACCCTACCAATAGAGAGCCTTAAGAGCACACAGATACCCTGCAGCTTTTTGTCAATTCCCATGGATTTACACGCTCTGTTCTATAATGTCCTCTATCCAGAGTTCTATGTACAATATGTCTTTCTTGCAAATTAACCCCAAAGAAACCACTTTCATACAAAAGACTCATTAAAAATTTTCTCTTTTTGTTAAAGATAAGGCATGGCTGACACGAGGAAGAGATGCTATCCAGTCCCACAAAGGAACAATCTAATAACTTTATAGTATTTTTTTCTAAATCCCTCTCACAATGAGATCACACTTCTGCCTATGCAGCCCCTCACCCTCCTATCTTGCTCTTCTCTAGCTCTCCTACATTTTATACTTGCTGTGTGTGTGTGTGTGTGTGTGTGTGTGTGTGTGTGTGTGTGTGTTGTGCTGGGGATCGAATCTAGGGCCTCACGTGAACTAGGCAAGTGCTTTGCTGCTGAACTACAATCCCAGCCCTAACATTCTCCATTTCAATGGATCAATTCTGCTCTCCCTAACCCATTCTCCAATATGTACACTTAAATACACCCTAATTTGGAGAATTGTGTCTTATCTTCAACACAATCTAACCCCTTAAGAGAGAAGTTATATGTGGCAATACAGTATGATTTTGTCTTCTTTGATATTTCAAAATCAGTTTATTAAGGTTGACTGACATATAAAAAGCTTTAGGCATTTAATGTATACAGCTTGCTGTATTTGGAGATAAGTGTACATCTATAAAACTATTATCACAATCAGTGGCATTAACTAATCTAGCACTTCCAAACATTTGTTAGTCTGTTTTATTTTTATAGTTTATTTTCTTTCTCCTTCTGTGACGAAAGCCCTTAACATAATATCTACCTTCATAGCAAATTTTAAGTGGTACGTAATATGGTATTGTTAATTCTGGGCCTTACATTGTACAGAACATCTACAGAACTTACTTATCTTCATGATTGAAACTTGGTATCTTTTGACCAATACCTCCCCATTTCCCTCTCCCTCCAACCCTTGGTAACTACTAATGTGCTTTCAGTGTATGCTGATTTGACTGTTTTAGATTCCACATATACAGTATGTGATACTGTACAATATTTGTCTTTCTGAACTTTTATTTTACTTTGCATGTCTTCAGGGTTAATCCACATAATTACAAATAACATTATTTAATTCTTGTTTAAAGCTGGATGTCCTGTGTATGCATGTGTAATGTTTTCTTTATCTATTCATCTGTGAAGTACACTTAGTTTTTTCTCCATCTCTTAGTTATAGCCCTAAACATGGATGCACAGGTAGCTCTTCAAGATACCGGGTTCATTTTCTTTGGCTATATACTTAAGAGTGGGACTGTTGGATCACATGGAAGCTCTACTTTTAATTGTCTGAGGAACATTCATACTGTAATCCATCCTGCGGTATCAATTTATAGTTCCATGAATGGTACACGAGGGGCCTCATTCTGCCATATCTTCTCCAACACTTGTTACCCTGAGATATTATTTCATTGTTTTCAACCATTACAACCTTTTTACTATAAAAAATTGTGAGAAGTCTGAGGCTTTATCCTACCAGCAATTTAGCTTGCTATAATCTCAGAGATGCTGGGAGGATATGAGACTCTTGGGGTCAGAGACAAAGGACTCCGTTATTGATAATATAGAAGAAGCACCTAGTCTTAGGGGAGGACCTAGGCCAAATGTTCCTCTCAATGTTCTGCTTTTTCTTTGTACAGGATGAAGGTCATGCAGTCACTAGCTTAGATTATGAGTTTCAAACACAAAAGAACAGGAGAGGTTAACAATGCAGAAAGAGATTGTGTGGTTTTCTCATTAGTTCTTTCAGACATAATTTGAAATCTTTTGTTTGTGATGAGTGTGCTGCTCCATTAGTCGGTCATATAGATAGGCAAAATGATAGGACCAGGCACGGTATGTTGAAGAGGCTTACAAACATGTGAGCTTTTTATTGTAAACTTTATTAACCTGGAAGTCCTGGGGCTGATCATGATGATCTGAAATACCCTTAAAAGGCACATAGTAGCAACAGACACACCTCTGATCATTTTATGAATGTTAAACATAGAAAACAAATTCTTAAACAAGTTTATATCAGTTTGAGAGTATAGCCATATAGAAAAAAATTCAAGTAATTTTACTGTTTTTGTTTTTTATACAGTTTCACTACATGTTTTAAGCTGGTGTTGAAACCACCAGGTGGCCCAAGCCTCAAATTCATGAAGAACCATCTGCTCTGCTTCTCAAGTGTTGGCATTATAGGCATAAGCCACCATGCTCAGCTCTTTTAAAGGGACTTTAAAACAGTACTTTAAGAAGGAAGGTAAAAGAAAAAAATATTTATATACAAGATAGCTAAGATAATTATACTAAGTTCTATTAGTAGTATTTCTATACCGATAGTAGTATTAGTAGTATTTCTATATGACTAATTTCTAAAAGAACGGTTTGTGCTTAGATTGTTTGATCAGCTCTGCATATGTATACCTTCTAATCCGAGCAACTACTTCGAAGGTAACAATATGCGATATATTAGCCATTGTTAATTTCCCACTATCTTATTTTGAAATTCTTTATCATTGTCTTTATTGTTTTTCTCTTTAAAACAAACAAACAAAAAAGCCAAAAAACCCCCATATTTTACCATTACATCCCAAGTTGGAAATTCCTTAAAGGCAAAAGGAATCATAAATGTTAAATGACTGTTAGTAATGCCCGGGGCTGGGAATATAGCTCAGTGCTTGCCTGGCAAGCACAAAGTCCTAAGGTCGACTCCTTGTACCCCTCCCCCCAAAAAAGTAATCCTGTGGTCTGTTTGAAACTATTACACATATGTATGACATATTTTTATTACATAGTTTATGTAATTAAACAGTTTCAAAATGTAATCTTAAAACATAACTTAAAATATTATGTAATTATATATACATAGGCACATACATACATATCCTAAGATATGGTTAAACAAATAAATGATTATGTTAACGTCTCTAAAAACTAAGTTTTTCCCTTCAGGGAAAGAAAAAAGAAGCATAGAGAAACCGAAAATATAAATAAATTAAATTGCAACAGAAAAGATAGTAAATAGGGAGATCGATCTTTGGCAAAAGAGGTGGTGATAAGGTGGTGAGGGGCAGAAGGCGGTGGGGGGCAGGAGAGGAAGGGTATAAAAAAGAATTAAGATGCGTTATATACATGTTCTGACTCTCCACACGAATGTAACCATTATGTGCTGCAAACACGGACTGATAAAAATAATAATAAAAAAAACTAACAAAGTAAATGAAAATCCGATTAGCTGCTCTGGTTTGAATTGGCATAATTAATATAAATTACTGATTAGAAATGTCAGTATGAAGAGCTCTGAAATGTACATTTTTCTCTTCTTCCATAACCCACCCGCCTCACCCAGGGCCAGGGCCAGGGCCAGGGCCACCTGCCCCACGTCGTCGCCACTAACACCCCTCCCAGCAAGGGGCCAGCGCTTCGGGAAGAAATGAAGAAACGCCTGCTCTAGGACAGTTCAGGATGAGCCTGGAATACCTGCTCACGTCTGAAACGTGGGGAGGCAGGAAAGAGAGGGAGATCTCCGTGGAGACGTGAGAAGGGAATAGAAACAACACGCCCAAGGAGAGGAATGGCACGAAAAAGCGAGCGTGCTCAGGCAGCCCTAGTTTTCCAGGGATGGAGGAAAGGACGCGCGGGCTCGGGCAGGGCCTGGAATACTTCTCTGGGGCTCCGCACAAATCAGATTCACTCACTCCTCCTCCCATACAAAAGCGTTGGGACGCAGCCCGCAGAACCAAGGCGGCACGAGCCAAAGCCCGCAGAGCGTTGGAGCTTTCCTGCCTTACAGGTGACACCCGCACAGAAGCAGTCTCCCAAACTCACTGAAGACCGGCTTCACCACATCCCACTCCCGTCCTCATTGGTCAGCAACAACTGCTAGTCTCAGTCGTTGTTAGTTGCAACGGGGGCGGGCACAGTTGTGGTCGCTAGGATACATGCGGCATTTCCGCTTCCTTTCCCCTATTGTAGACTCCGGCAAGCCAATCTAGTTCGTTTGACCAATGATAAGTGGGCAGTAGGCGGGATTTCATGTGTCTGGACCAAAGAAACGCAGTCTTTAGGCCGTCCAGCCCCTGTGAAGTGGCTCGGGCGTCCCCAAGGCCGCCTTTCTTCCTCCTCGTCCTGCCCCTCCCTAACCCCGCTTCAGCACAGCGCTGGCCGCAGTCTGACAGGAACAGGACGGAGCCAATATGGCGGCTGCCGACGGCGATGACTCGCTCTACCCTATTGCGGTGCTGATAGATGAGCTCCGCAACGAGGATGTTCAGGTGAGGAGACTACGGGAGATTTGAGAAGGACAGGGAAGAGGGGCGCGAGGTCTCATGCGGCCCTGGCAGAGAGGGCTCAGTGTTCTCAGGGAGTGGCGGAAGGGGCGATGACCAATCGGCGTGCAGCTCTCATTTTTCCAGGTCACCAGGCTCGATGAGATGACGCCCTGGATTGGGTGTCGGCTCAGCGGAGGGCGGGGGCAGGGCGAGCCTCGAGGGTCCCGAACCTGCCAAGCGCGCGCGGCGGCGGGGATCTGGGACGCGGGGCCTAGGGGGTCGGCGGGCCGATGGGGGAGCAGACGTCTCGATAATTGGCGGCGGGCTCTGAGTCACCCCTGGCAAATGGGCAGGCGCGTGACTTGCTCCGAGATGGGAAGGGGTCGATTGGTTGGTGAGGACCCGGGTTCGTGCATTTTTTGCGTTTTTGCAGCTCAGCCAAGTGGGGACCGAGAGGCGAAGGCTGCCGTCCGGGTCCTGCTCTCCATCCGCCTGTACTTTGTGTAGATCTCCCAAGAGGAAGGGGACGTAAAATCTCCCCTCTGGAGGGCAGAATTGGCCAAATCTGAGGGTGAATTATGCTGCCCTTCCCCACGCGCACAAGGCAGTTTGCGAAGCGGCCCAGCATTTCTGGTGATGGGATCGGATGGCCCGCGATCCCTGAAGCGGCCAGGCAGGCGTGGGTTTGAGAAGCGTTCGGACCATCCACCTGCGGTGTGACCTTGTCCTCATTATTTCATCGCCCTGGGCTGCTGTTTTCCATGAAATACGGGCTAAGAATAGTCCCGGCTTCCCTGGGTGGGGGGAGGAACGGAACACGTAAAACAGAACGGAATCTGGCCACATGTGAGGCCCCAATCCATATTAGCTGTAATTATTGAGCGTCGATTGGAAAGGTCCCATCTTTCCTTGAGGCCGTAGTTTCTCACTTTATGGAATTGTTTGGGCCACACTTGTAAACCTGCTGAGCTTGGGCCCCGCCTACTAGTTTGTGAGTATGACTTGGGTTCTGGTCAGAGCGGTTGCAGTTGTACTCCTGGCTCTTCCATTTCTTGCTGATTGATGTGGGCACATTATTTGCTTTAAGCTTTGGCTCCCTCTTCTCAAATGAGGATAATTACGTATTTCGCAGGACCGTTGTGATTTTATTTGTTCAGTAAGTACTCGCCATGCATTGGTGCTGTGCACGTAGGGATGCCAGGTAAACAGTGCTAAATATGCAGGCTTAACACTTGTAAGAATTATTGGGAAGGAAACAAGTGGGATGTTGTGACAGTACATGAGCAAATACTTACTAGACCTCCACTCTGGGCTCTGTCCTAGGCACTGGAGCAAGACGGAGATTTACCATGTAATGAAGGGAGACAGAAAATGAACACGACATTGGTTAAAATATATTGTGAGAGGTTTAAAGTTAGGGAGAAAAATAAGTGGCAAGGGCAACACACTTGGGTTTCAGGAGGTCAGAGACCTGGCGGGTCCCATGAGCTGAAGTCATGGTGTGGTTCAGCTAAAGTCAAGGTCAGGTTCCTTTGTGGAGGCTCTAGGGAGAAAAATCTGTTTCTGGCTTTCTCCAGCTTTTAGAGGCCTCCACATTCTTTGGTCCATGGCACCTTTCTCTGCCTTCAAAGCAAGCAGTGTTGTTGCATCTGTTTTTCCTGGTCACATCTGAGCAGTCAGGAGGATCCATGTGGTTACGTTGGACCAGCATCTTGGATGGAGAAGCCACCATCATCTCCCCGTCTCGGGGTCCTTCCTTAATCCAGGTCTCTTCTGCAGGTTGGTTTTGTCGTGTAGGGGAGACACTCATGTTCAGGGGATGAGAACGTGAATGTCTTTGGGGGCATCAGTCCTCTAAATCACAGGTGCTGTGGTTGGAAACTAGAGTCTGAGGGGGAAAGTCATAGGAGGTTGAGGATTCTAAAGGATCCCTTTGGGTGTTGTATAGGGGAAAGGCAGGAGCTGCTAGTCTCAATAAGAAGCTGTGGCAGTGTTAGCATGTAGTGTTTTGTTTTTCTTTAAAGTAATGTGACTTACTTTTGTTGCTTATAATTTTATTGCATTGAGGTCAGTGGAGGAACACTTACTCCACAAATGTTTAAGGAGTGCCCATGATGTGTTGGGCATCAATCTGGATGGTGAGGCAGTGACAGTGCACCACAGGCAACAGCCTGCCTCTGCGTTACTCACTTTCTTGAGCAGACGCAGTCAAGGTGGTAGAACGTGCTCCGGAGAACAGTGAGGCAGATGTAGGTAGGTCCGGGAAGACTGGCAAGTGTGCCACGGTCCAAGATAGGGTAGGTGGTCAGTGAAACCCTGACTGAGGAGGTGATGTTCAAGCAGGGAGAAGGGCATGGGCCTGGCAAACAGCACTCTAGGCAGAGGAAAGAAGTGTGAAGATCAGAGGGCAGGATTATGTAGTGTGGATTCTGGAAAAGGAGGGAAGGCCACAGGAGCCAGGGAATGAGTTGATTATAGTGGGAAGTGAAATCGAAGAAGAAGCCAAGGCCAGACCTTGTGAGCTATCATTTTAACCAGACATTGGCAAACAGTGGCTTGCCACATGCTTGCTTTCTAAATAAAGTTGTTTTTTGTTTCTGTTTTTGTTTTTAATTCAGATGCTGCTCTTGGGCTGCAAAGTAGCTTAGACTTGAGTACTTTTAACAGAGTGGTTTGGCCCTCAAAGCCCCCAGAGTGTACTTCCTGGCATTTTGTCTTGCCTACCTGCCTCTCTCCCAAGAGGGCCACTGCTGACTTAAACCATCTGTGTCAAATTATTGGGTTCTTGTTCTACCCAAGGCACTAGACAAAGGCATAACTTTTATTCCCTGAAATTCTTACAACTTTGAAGGAGGTTCTGTGCTTCCCCACACTTTTCCGGATGCAGAAACTGAAGTGCAAGAAGAGCAAACTTGGCCAGGACCTTGACCCTGAGATGTGATGCTAGCGAGAACATGAGCTGTGCGAGCCCGTAGTTGTGATATATTTATTCAGCAAGTATTTATTGAATACGTCCTATATGCCAGACTGTGTTTTAGGTCTTACATAAATACAAGGAACAAAGCAGCATAGCTGCTGTCCTTGTGGAGTTTATACTTGAGTGGGAGAGACAGGTAGTTAGTAGATAAACAAAGTAAAATCAGGGGTGGTGACTGTTAAGAACAGCAACAAGACATGGGATGAGCCTAGGGCTGATGTCTTAGGTGCTCCCTGAGGAAAGGACGCTGAGCAAGCTGGGGAGAAGAGCAGTTCTGGCAAAAGAAAAAGTAGATACAAAGGCCATGATGGTACCATACTTGATACCCTTAGGGAGCCAAAGGCACAGTGGCTGAAGCAGGGTGAATGGCAAAGTGGTGTGAGGTGAGGACTAGAAAGAGACTAGCTTAGGTGAAGCTGTGGGCCACAGGCTAAGGCTTTGGCAAGCCTGGGGCTGAGGAAGCCATTGGAAGGCTGTGAGCAGAGAAGTGACTTCTGATTTAATTCTAAAGGGACACTTTTGGTGTTGTATAATGGACAGGCAGGAGCTGTTAGTCTCAATAAGGAACTGTAGCAGTAGCGTATAGATGGGAGAAGGTGGTTAGGTGTGTGAGAAAGGGCTGGTGGGAGGTGCAGGCACGTTCAGTGTGATGTGGTTGGTGATGTGAGGGAGGGTAAGGTTGACAGAGGCTTGATCCCAGCTTCACCAGTTTGTAACCTGTGTACCTTTGGAGAGGCAGTACCTTTATCTTTGGGCCCATATTCCTCACCTGCAAAATTGGTGTCTAATTGTGAAGATGTAGTAAAATCAGCATGTTAAGTGGCTGCCTCAGAGTAGGCATTGAGCACATGATGAGCTGTTTCAGTCATCAGGAGAGCTGTGGCTTTTTAATACTTGGAAAGTGAGATAGGAGGTGGTGATGAGGAGCATGGATTTATTTCTCACATTTTACCATAGATTTACTAGTGCTTTCCTTGCCTAAGTTGTCCCAGCCCACCACACCTGCATAGTGCAGAGGCTACATTGCAGTGTGCCAGGCAGGAGTGCTGGACACTGTCTCAACTAGGTAGGGGGGCACTGGGGTGGAGGCCAGTGATGTTGTACAGTGTCCAACAATGACCAGGTCAGCTCTATAACCCCAGCATCAGTAGTGCTGAGCTTGGGGGACCCTGCTGTGTCTTGCTGCACAGTGCTGAGTGTTTCGTATATATTAATTGGATAGTTACAGAAGGCTTCTGAGATAGATATTTGTTTTCTTTCTATTGACCTTTTAATTGTCAAATTTCATAGATATGCCAAAATAGAAAAAATAGTACCACACACCCCAATACAACATTTATGTTTTCAAAATTTTCCTACATGTTTTATCTATATCTCCCCATTCCCCTCTCCCCTTTTTTGCTAAAACATTTTAAAAATAAATCCCAGGTTTTGGAAATTTTCTCCTGCATTACTCAGTATATATCTCTAACACGGTTGACAGGTTTTTGACAACACTTCCTTATCAGGTCTAACAAAGTTAGTGGCAATCTCTTGATAGCATTCTAATAATCCATAATCCTATTTCCCTGACTCACAGGGAAAATGTCCTTTTTACAGCTTGGTTTGGTTTAAATTAAATTCCAGATCTGGCCATGAATCTTCACACTGAAATCCTTCCTAATTGATAGATAAGGGTTCTCAACCAATCTCATACTACCTAGTAAGAGGCAAAACTAGAATTTAGCCAAGACTCTGAGCTTCATGTTAAATCTTCACCCCGAGCCGTAGTGCTCTGTGGAGAGATCTCACCTGAGAGGTGACCCTGAAAAGGCAGTGCTATGATGGAGGCAGACCGCGCTTTGAAGTCTGGACTGGCCATTTTACAAGTTACTCAACCCTGTGGCACCGTGGTTTCTTCTGAAATGAAAAAAATGGGTGGAAGGCACACCTGCTAGCATTGTGAGATGAAATTAACAGAGCCACCGTCAAAGGCACTGAAGAATTCTCTTGTGTCCATATCTCTGAAGCATGGTGTTCTAAGCTCCAGCTTCTTTTCTTGGAATGCCTAGGGACCTGGTGGCAGAATGTAGAAAGAAGGATTTGCAAGAGTATAGTTCAGTTCTGTTACTGTGCTACAAATTCAGTGGGTGACCTTTATTCCCCTCTCTGTACCTCAGTTTCTTCATCTTCAAAATAAATTCAGAGTAGTGTCTGCCTCTTAGGTTTATTGTAAGAGAGAACATATGTAAATACCTAGTTTTGAACATAGCACATAGGGAGGACTCTAAATAGTAGTTGAGTTTCAGAAAACTTTAAAAATTTGTGTGTCACACACACACACACACACACACACACACACACACACACACCCCCCATATATATATAATGTGTACGTAGCCAGCTGGATTCCATTTAAATGATCCTGGTTTTGTTGGCAGCATATAGCACGACAGGAGCCAGTTGGACATGTGCCTCCTCTCATCCATCAGCCTGAATGGGCAGTTGGCCTTGACATCCACAGAAAACAGAAGGGTGTTGTCTTTCTTCTGCTTTGTGGCAGATCCAGGGGTTGGGGAACTTGACGCTGTAGTGATCAGTGTGTTTCTCCCAGAGGTGTTCTTCTCCAGAACCTGGGCTGCCTCTGGAGCTGCAGTGTCCTGGGTTGCTGGAAGGTGGGTGACATACAGAGCTGGTTTTTGTGGTTGCTGTGGATGCCTTTCAGCTGCACCTTCTCAGTCATCAGAGCCTTTGTTTTGCCTCTGACAGGGACAGGAATTTCCTTTTCTGCTTTCAGTGCTCTTGGTGAAAATCTTTGTTTTTTGATGTGCCCACTCCCGTATTAGATATATAAGTTCAGTTATCAAAAGTTGGTAACAGTCCTGTTCCTTTCTTATTCCAGAGACAAGTTGCTTTGCAAGTGGGGAAATAGGCATGTCCTTATAAATGATGGTGGCTGCAGGCAAACGAGGATTTCTCGGCGCTATAATTTCCAGGGAGAGGGGGAAATCAGCTTGGTTTTATTTCCCCCTTTATGCTCTAATTTACTTTTCTTTTACCTGCTCAAGAAATGTATGAGAAGTAAGAATAATGAGGACATTGAGAGCTTCCTGTGTGCCAGGTTTTGTGCCTGCATTCCACGTTTGAGCATCTCAGCTCTGCAATGCGAAGCAGGCCTTGCAGTTCCCATATCATAGTGAGGAAACTGAAGTGCCCTGGCACTGGCCCAGGCAATGTTAACTGGTAAATAGATTCCAGTACCCTAAAGAAAAAGAAAAAAAAATTTAGTCTTCAAAAATAAAAATTCTGATCACCATTCTCACTTCCCAGGCATGCTAGACTGTTACAGTAAGTGCTTATATTTTCACATACATCTACACACACTCACACACACACACACACACGCGCGCGCGCATTATTTTCATTTAAAAATGCCCTTCATGGAATATGCAGGAAGGACGCATGGACTCCAAGGAGACACACACACACACACACACGCGCGCGCGCATTATTTTCATTTAAAAATGCCCTTCATGGAATATGCAGGAAGGATACGTGGACTCCAAGGTTTTATGGAAGGAAGGTACTTCTGTTCCTTAGTGCACATTGCAGACCCCTCTCAGCCCCATGATCAGCCACCAGCTATGCTGATCACAGTCACTGTTTTGAGTATATTTTTCCAGATACTTTTTCTCAGTATATGCTAACATCTGTATCGTCTTTTTGTAAAAATTTCTCATATAAATATTTGCTGGACATCTGTTCTGTGTCAGGCCCTGGGCTAGTTCTTGGAGCAGAGTGAAGAAGACAAAGTCCATTTGTTGTTTTGGTTTTGGCCTCTGTCGAGGGAACCATTGTGACAGGCGCCCATGGAGCAAGGGGGGAGTGAGAATGGCGCAGCAGGCAGGTGACAGGCCTTGCAAGCCAGAGTAAAGCCTCAGGCTTTCGTCCTGACTGTGCAGGGAAGACACATGTGGGATCAGGCTGTACATGTTGGTGGCAAGCACAGGTCTCTGGGTTGAAGGCCAG
The DNA here is from genome assembly GCA_004027595.1 of Dinomys branickii. NCBI lineage: Eukaryota > Metazoa > Chordata > Mammalia > Rodentia > Dinomyidae > Dinomys > Dinomys branickii. The sequence continues at coordinate 69,940 of PVLD010006635.1, read as the reverse complement.
TGAGTTTTCAGAGTGGTAGAGTCCTACAGGTACCTATAGGGAAAGGGGGGCCAGTACTGTTAGGTGTTCATGGACCAGGCTATGCACTGGGGCTTGCTGAGGACATAGACAGGCCCAGGCCAGGTGAAAGTGCTTAGACTGTGCATGATCAAGGGACAGATTGCTTGAGTTATTATTACTGGTGCTATTGGTAGCTGTTGTATCAGCAGTGCTACAGAGGATCCAGCCAAGATTCATTTAAACAAGTGAGGTCCTCCCCCTGACATCACGCATACAACACGTTCAACAGCTCAAGAATGTCACAGAATTGGGTCAGAGTATGCCATTCTTTGACCTGCTTCCTCTGGTCACAAGAGTGCCACAGTCTTTGCTGTCCTCATCAGCTACGCTAAAAGCTGGGCCATCCTAGGACAGACAGATTTTTGCATTCTCTTCCCTATGTAGGAGGAGTCTTTCCCAGAGCTCCTCAGGAGACTTACGTCTCTTTGTGTGGAGCTAGTCTGTGTGCTGAGTCAAGCTGGGACCAAGTTTGGCTGTAGGGAGCAGGACTTAAATGAGCTTGAAGCTTGTTTCTGACAGATGAGCAGAAGGCCTGGGGGCGTTCCAAGCTCCTGTGACACCCAGGGTGCTCTGGCCCCAAGCTTTCACCTTTCTACTCTGGTGTCCTTCCCTTGCCTCCCCCATGTTACTCTAGGGCCTCAGAATGGCTTGTGAGACCCTGTTCTCAAAACCAAAAACACCCGGGACTCTACTCTAGTTTGCAGGCCAGCACGTGAATTTGAATAGAAAAGCAGTGCTTTTTATTTACTTTGAACTGACTTTTAACTTCCCTCTACTACCACAATAGCGTATTATAAACAGATTCCATGACTGAATCTATGTCTCGTGTTGGTTCTGCTGACCTTTGTTTCAAAATTATGATCCATGTTATACCTGTTAAGGGGGTCTGTGACACCACCACCGTCCACCTGCCCTTAGGAAGAAACAGATAGGAGTCCGTGTTGTACTTGTAAAGAGCCTGACAGCTGAGGCTTACATCCTGGCTGTGCCGCCCGTGGGTAGGTTTGCTTGACCTCCCTGGGCCTTTTTTCCCTGCCTTAAGTTGGATGCCTTATATATCCCACATGGGTGTGAGGATCAAATTCAGCTTCAAAGCACTGAGAACAGAGCTTGTACCATAGTAAGCACCGTGGGAATCATTTGCCCTTATTATTTGGTCTTTGCGAAAGAGAAGAGAAACATGGGTGGGCAAGTGGTCATCTGCCATCTTGTCCTTTATGGTAACCTAAGCAAAGTCAGGATGCTGTCAGCGTGGTGGGTGCCATAGTCACCGTTATTCTCCCCTGGTGCTGGTGTCCTTGGCGTATGTCACTTTGTCACATAACCTGACATTAGGTACTGTCATCTCATCACAGAGAAATTGAGGATCATAAGCGTCCAAAGATCATTCAAGACCCACAGCTAATATTCAACCTCTTGGCTTTGAACCTTGGTGATGTGGCTCTGAAACACCAGGCCTCCTTTCTTGGGCATTCACAGTACTGTCTTCCTGAAGAAATCAGTAGACATTGTTGAAGAAATCCAAATTAGAATGTTAAAGACAGCTCTCAGCCTTGGGAGAGAAGATGTGATTCTGAGAAACTGTGTCTTGGGAATCTTTCCTCAATGACAGTGTGATGTAGTAAGTGACCCAGACTGCCTGGGTTCTGTTTGTGCCTCCATTGCTTTCCATCCAGGGAGTTTCTCCATGTTAGCATTCTCCCCTGTACAGTGAGGATTCTACAGACAAAACCTCAGAGTGTACTTGCTTCTCAGATTAAATGTGTTCTTTGTCCATGTCAAGTATTTGCAAGCAAACAGCAGTCAATTACTATTGTCACAGGCTGTGGTAGTACATACCTATGTAATCCCATAACTTGGGAGGCAGAGGCAAGAAGATTGCCAGAAGTTTGAGGTGAGGCCAGCCTGGGATACATCGTGAGTTCAAGGCCAGCCTAAATTACTTGGCAAGGCACTGTCTCAAAACAACAGAAAATAAAAAAAAAACTGCTGTTGTCACTAGGTTTGTCATTATTGTGATTATTGCCACTGTCCTCTGGGCTGCTGCCCACCTGTGATGGCCCTGGCCTGTAGCCCAGCTGAGAGCAGACCCCAGAGATTTAACCCGAAGGAAAAGAAGAACTGAAACAGCAGCTATGTCAGTGCAGTATTTTGTTATGAAAAATTGCAGACAAAAGAATGTGGAAAGACTAGTGCCAAGGACAGTAAAATGCAGCCTGCAAGGGAGATTCTGCCTCCTGCCTTTGTTTGCACATCTGGTTCCGTGGCTGCTGCGTGAAGGCACATTGGAGTGCTTGGGACAGAAACCTTGTCGTCTGCAAAGCTGCAAGTATGTCTTGGCACTTTGTAGAAAGTTCTGCCAGCCTCTCAGCCAATACAGTGAGCACCTGTGCAATACAGCTTGGGTGCATGGAACGGCGTGTCTGCCAAATTCAGATTGTCTTTCCGTAGGTCTGTCTCCGTACATTTCATTTTATGGCTGAAAATGAGTTGCAGGTCTTCTAGTACTTCATCCCAAGGTCACTTAACTGGCAGAATGAAGTTTTGGGGCCATCTGAAGCGCAAGTGGGCCGAAAGCCTCAGACATTGTATGACAAATTTGGCGTGTGCATTCCTCACCAGAGCATTTCCTCAGATTGTTAGGTGTCTGTGACCCCAGGGAGACACATACCTGCCAGAGAACCCTACTTGTGCAGGACATCAGTCACTTCTAGAGCTTTTCCCAATTGCATGGGGCCCAGGAGAAGGGCAGGCAGGGGGAGCTGCTCTCCCCTGTGTGACCATCGTGGCTCCCTCTCCAGGCTTCTGTGCTCCACCGTCACTTACGACCTTACTGTGTTTTGAGACAGCGCAGGTTCTGGGTTGGAAAGGTGCCGGTGGAGATGGAGTACCATGACCGAAGGTTCCACAGTCAGGCAGCACCCAGGACAGCTGGCTTTAGACCTCAGCCCTCAGTTCTGCTCTAGCTGGGTGACTCCCTTTCTGAGCCTCAGTTTCCTTAGGGTGGAGAGGTCTCAGGTTAGACCTGTTATCTGTGTTAGTGTCTCTAGGGCTGCCGCAACAAGTCACAAACCAGGTAGTCTAGAACAACATACTTAACCTTGCACAGTTGTAGAGGCCGAAAGTGTAAAATCAAGGTGTGGTAGGGCTTGTTTCTGTGGAGGCTCCGAGGGAGGTCTGTTCTGTGTACTTCTGTCCTAACTTCTGGGGGCTGCTAGCAGTTCTTGGTGTTCTTGGGATTGTGAATATATTGCCCTGAAATCTCCCTCCATCTTCCCTTGGCCATGCCTTTTTTGTGTCTTCTTCATTTCTGCCTCTTAAAAGGACGCTGTTGTTGGATCTAGGACCAGTCCTCTATTTAAGTTGTATATTAGAAAAACAAACTGCCTGCTTTTCCTTTGTTCCCATACCACAATAAACAGAAAATTCTGTGACCCTAAAAGGTATGAGGCCTTCTCTCCACTACCAAACAAGTAGACACCAGCTGTATAATCCAGTAATCCAGCTGTCTATCAGGAGACGGTATCAGGTCCCAGGTTGAAGGTTCAGTCCTAAGATGCTTCCTCCTTAGCCCTTGGATGCTAGTTGCAGGCCCTGGGTTGTTTCACTCATGCTTCTGGCCCGCTGGCTGTAAGTCAGGATACCCACAATGCCCTTGTCATATTCAGTTAATTTGCGCAAATGCCTCAGAGGACTCAGGGAACAATTTATTGTTGGCTTATTATAAAGGATATTTCACAGGGTATAGATGAAGACAGGCACTGGGCGAGGGATAGGAGAAGGCTGCTGTGCCCTCTCTGGTGTGCTGCCCTTCAGGAACCTCATGTGTTCAGCTGTCTGGAAGTTTTCACACTTTACCCTTTTGGGGTTGTGTGCAGGCTGCCTTGCATGGGCGTGACGGAAGCATTGACAGCTGTGCCAGAATATAATGGGACAAACAGGCTGTGACCTGAAGCCCATAGACGGAGCTGGCATACCTCGAAAGACCTGTTTGCTTCTGCGTTCTTCTTGGCCTATGTATAGCACCCTCCCTGTAGGTGTGGGACAGAACCCATTCCAAAGAGGTGCTCTTAAGGTTCAGTATCAGACAAGGAGGGTCAGAGAATTCCATTGTGGCCCACTCTTAAGAGAAAGGCTGGAGAGTTAAGTTTCTGTGGCTCCTGTATGGGGAGAGAAGTTCTGATTTCTGTGGCCTGCCTTGAGCTGGGAGTGTCAGCCAGGATCAGGGACTGAAACCCAAAATATATGTATCAAAGTATGACAGGCCAGTATTCAACCCACTATACTAGTGATAATACCAGTAGTACCACTGGTGTTATGCTTATGCTGCTCTTGTTCTCATAGTAGTATCGTGATACGGTTTATTCTTTCATCATCACTGTTACCAGGAGACCTGGATTTAGATGCTTATACCATGACATCATAGCTTTGTGATGCTGGGAAGGAACTGTTGCTCCCTGAGCCTGTTTTCCTTTGTAAAACAGTACAGAAAATAGCTCCAATCTTAGGGGGTTACTGTGACTATTAGTGAGACCAAGGGCGCGAAGGCCTAGTGTAACACCTGTCCCAGGGTGAGTATGCTGGCTTCTGCTGTTAAAATACAGTGCTTACCCAATTAGGTGGTGCTCAGTGCAAAAGGAACAGAAAGCAGAGCACAGGGTGTGTTGGCAAAGAGGGTGAAATCTTAGAAAGATCTTAGAAAGTGCAGCTGAGTAGGTGTTGGGCTCCGTAAGCCTCAGAGGATGCTCTGGCCTTTCTGCTGATGCTGTGACTTTTGTTACTGTTCAGTAGTTCACTTGTGGTCACGGAATTACTTGGTAGCTGTTTACCAAGTTAGTGCTGACCATGTTCACACAGAAGTAGCAAGGCTTCCAGGGAGGGACCTGACTGCTTCAGGAGCTGTGGATCTCTCCTGAGTCTGGGATCCCTAACATTGTCCATTTTTTTCTTGTTCTTTTATTAGCTGCGCCTCAATAGCATCAAGAAGCTGTCCACCATTGCCTTGGCCCTAGGGGTTGAAAGGACCCGAAGTGAGCTCCTGCCCTTCCTAACAGGTAAGCAAGTGAACTCCCGGTACGGTGGGGTCAGTTGGAGCTGGATCCTGCCAGATTTGAGAGAAACATCATATTGCAAGTGTCTGCTCCTGCTGCAGAGTGGGACAGGGACCCAGAGGAGGTGGAGTGCAGTGCCTGGGGGAGCAGTCTGGATCAGTGACGGCATACTGTAGCACGCGTGCTGTCAGTTTACCACCACTGGTCTGCGTGGAGGTGGCAGGCCGTAGTGGAAGGGTCTGTGTACAGACAGAACCCATTTGAATTGCATCTCCAGCTGTTAACTGGTGATTTCAGATAGGTTTCTTCCTTTCATTGTTCCTTATGTTTCTCAGATATAATAGAGAGATAATCATTCCCATACTGCAGCATTAATGTGAAGATGAAAGATCAATAATGATTGGTTACTGTGTGCCAGGTGGTATCTGGACTGGTTTTGGTGGCACTATTTTATGTGAAGTGACTAATGTTGCCAGTATGATTCAGCATAGGCCCCCATCGCCGTTCACCAAGTTGGTGTCACAGCAGCACCCAAAGGCAGCACATACTCGTGTCCCCGTTTTGTAGATGAGGAAACTGCGTTACACTCAGGAAAGTGGTTCATTCACCTGAGTCGAACTGTGAAGCAGTGACTAAAGGAGGACGTTCATATGGGCATTCTGGCTTCAGGCTCCCTGTTAATGACGAGTAGCACAGGCTGGGCACCCTCACTGCCTGCTTTCAAATCCAGGCTTTCCCGTTCTTCAGGCATGTGACTTTGGCTAAGAGGTTTCACATCTGCCTGTTTTAGAATTTCATGGGTAGACAGGTTCCCTAGTATAAGCTAGTGTGCAGATTCAATGGAAGAATGGGGGTCTTGTTAGAGCTTGTGACAATGCCTGGTAGCTGCTAAGTGCTGCTTGAGTGTTAACTGCTGGACTGTTACTAAGTCTGCTATCCATGGCGAGGTATGGAAACACTCAGTACCGTGTCTGTAGTTAATACTAAATCCTCTAATTGCTGTTCTTACTGCCTCGTACTTTATACATTGTACTGTTTAAAACTGCAGCTGCAGGTTAGAGTGCTCTGTCACTACAGACAGTGCTTCCATGTCCAGTCATCTCACGTGGACCTAGGGACGATCCTGGAGAGGGAGGAGGTCAAGATCGTTGCCTGGACCCTATCTGACGCTGGCGGGAGCTGAGGCCAGGCCTGAAGAGCTTCACTGACTTGCCCACAGTGACAAAGCTCACGACTGAGGGGCGAAGGCGTGTAACTGAACACGACCTGAGCAGTAGGTGCCGTGCACTCACTCGGGGCTGAGCAGATGACCCCCACGCCGAATGGCCTCTATGAGGAACTGCTGGAGAGACTCAAGCTTTGGAGCGCTCAGATGGACACCTGGAGCAAGGAGTGAGGCATGACAGGGTAGTGTGTTAAGTTTATGGAGTTAGAGGGGAAAACAGCTGGAGGGTCTTGGGTTTGAAAGAAGGTGGCTGTGCCACCAGCCCATGGGGAAAACGTGGGCAGCTCACTCTGTCTCATTTCCCTTCCTGTGCTGGGCTCTACGAAGCCCCTGACCCAGAGTTGCATGAGGGGGAAGTGCTCCATTCAGAGCCTGGTTCTAGAAAGTGTTCGGCATTCAGTGGGTGCTGCTGGCAGTTCTGTGAGGAGGTGGCAGGAAGGCAGCCTGCTGAGAGCGACCAGCAGGGGTGACAAGCGAGTGATCCCCAGGAGGTATTCTGATCCCCAGGAGGTAATCGGGAGAGTGGAGGGGAAGGTAGAGATGGTGGGTGGGGTTTTGCGGGCCTTAAGTTGCAGGTCTAATCCTGTAAGTGAGGACGGGTGCCCTGTGGAGTGGAGGGTAAAGGAGATGAAATGGAGAAGGGCGGACCACATGTACGTACAGAAGTTGTGTTGAAAGGGTGGGTGGGGAGGAGAGGGACCGAGGTGGGAAGTCACTTGGGGTCAGTCGTGGCTGAGAGCGGAGATGGTGGAGTCAGCTACCTGCCTCAGTCCTGTCTGGGTGCGCTTTCTTTCATCCTCTGTGGAACAGGAATCATCGTATAGCACGTGTTAGAGTCAATGGAGATTTATTGAGTTAATACACATAAGTATTATTTTATTATATCATAGACTCCCATATAATATTATAATGTTAATAATCCAGAGAGAAAGAACTGGGGGGAGAGCAGAACAGGGTGGGAGCCAGAAGACTGGTGAAGAACCCAGGATTTGGAGGTTTCTTTGAGCTGTTGGCGTGCCAGGTACCATCATCACACTCTCTCTGCTTAGGGCTTCTAGCCATAACAGGTGGCAGATGCACCATGTCTTTTGGGAAAAGTACTGTTTCATATCAAACAAACTAAAAACCTTTACAAACTCTTACCTATGGAACATTGCAAATTGGTTTTCTGAAAGGAAGATCTCTGTACTGTATTAGTTTTCTAGGGACAAAATGTCACAGGTATGTCTTGAACATCAGAAATGGGTGTTCGCAGTTCTGGAGGCTGCAATGCTGAGGATGAGGCATCAGTGGATGTGCTTTCTCCTGAGGCCTCTCCTTGGCTTGCAGGTGGCTCAAACTCAAGGTCAGGAGGGTTTAAATGCAGCTGGACAGCAGGGAGTTCATAAGCGTGCTTTACTGGAGACCAGTAGGCCTCACTGCCTTGGAGAGGGGGCTGGGGCTGGGGAGGGATGCCTTTGGATTAGGCGTATCGTGGAACATTCATTCTTTCAGCAGCCTCCACTTTGCTCCTGCTGTGCTGTGCTAGAGCACATGGAAGCCAGTCCAGGGCACAGGTGACTGCAGCCTGTGACAAGGACCCTCGGGGCACAGGGAAAGTAAACCTAGGGAAGGGGCCCAACTTAGTGGAGGGGCATCCTGGACATCCTTCAACAAGAGGTAGCTGAACCAAGACTGAAAAGATGGGAAAGAATTTCCTGGCAGTCGAGAAGGAAGTTCCCGGCTGATCGAATAGTGCTGAGGGTAGGAAACGACAAGAGGTGGAAAACAGAAAAGCTCCCCTTCCCACATCCTGTGCTGCCCACCCGTTATCGTGCTTCTCAGTGGGAGGGAACAGCAGCTAACACCCCTTTCAGGAGCAGAAATGGACTCAGCAAGGTGGGTCACTCACCCAGAAAAGGGCAGCAGTGGGACTTGGCTCTGTCCTGCAAGGCACACTTGTAGCTCTGTTCCCGTGCTGGCCAAGGGCAGGCGAGCTGCCAGCATGAGGGAGCATCATGGAGCCTGCTTATCTGAGTGCAGCTTACTGAGGTGTGGGACACATGTAACAGAGCCTGTCTTGGCCCCACAGACACCATCTATGATGAAGATGAGGTCCTCTTGGCACTGGCGGAACAGCTGGGGACCTTCACCACGCTGGTGGGAGGCCCGGAGTATGTGCACTGCCTGCTGGTGAGTCTGGAAGCAGAGAGCGGCTCCCCGCCCCACTACTCCATCCTCGTCCTTGGGGTCAGACTTTGGTCCTGCCCACCAGGGCAAAGTAGGATGTGAGAGAGGCTGGAGGTCACTGAGAACAGATAGGCCTTAGACATCAGGTTTGCCCTGCCGGTCAGTGGGGCCATTAGTACTATTACTATTAGTACTATTAGTTCTCAGTCTATAGAGTTTGCCCTTGTTGTCTCTGCTGGTCCCTGGTCCCTGACCAGTGTCAGGCGAGGCTCTGTACTCACTAGGTGTGTGACTTCTGAGAATTACTGGACCTTTCAGTGTCCTTTGTAAACTGGGAGCTATTAGCACCCTCCTTTATAGCTGACTTAAACAGCCCATAACACAGTAGTTGGCACATAGTGAGTGCCGACAGTCACTGTGACTGTCCTTGTTCTGGCTGCCCTTTTGGGTGGGAAGAGTCTCTTACTAGAGAAACCACCTAGAGCCGCTGGAGTTGAGCGGCCTGTCAAGGTCAAATGGCTAAGAAATGGTACAGCCACAGTCTGTCTGATCCTGGCCGACCCAACCCACTGCCCGCATGTCCCTGTCTGTGCGGTGAACACTAGAGATGCGAGGGCCAGATGTGAAAAGGAGCTGCTATTTGGGCAAGGGTGAGGGAGAGACAGTTGGCCTGGTTGGGGTCCTGGCATGCAGAGATCACCAGCCTTCGCAAGTCCCTTAGCCTGTCTCTGGCCTAGATTCCTCCTCTAAAGGGAGAGCAGCACTGCTTACCCGGATTCAGTGAGGCGGACCAAGGCCCGAGCATGGGGTGATGCAGTGGCCGTGCTGCACACAGTACATAGGTGTTAGCCAGTGTCGGTGATGGGGCCCTTTCCTCAGGAAGGGACTGGAATAATTTTAGGGTTCCCGGGCCTTAGCAGAGCTCTTTCAAGGACTTCTCAGTGCAGACCTTTGAGGGAGGCTCAGTGGATTTAGGGTGGAATGAGCTAGCTGATCAGAAGAGTCTCAGAAATGAGCCCCAGGGGGCTCAAGGTGGCTGCAGAGGTGTGGTGGCAGGGAAGGTGCTGTCTATTGACCCGTGTTCTCACCACAGCCACCCCTGGAGTCACTGGCCACGGTGGAGGAGACGGTGGTGCGGGACAAGGCAGTGGAGTCCTTGCGGGCCATCTCACACGAGCACTCGCCCTCAGACCTGGAGGCCCACTTTGTGCCTCTTGTGAAGCGACTGGCGGGTGGCGACTGGTTCACCTCCCGCACCTCAGCCTGTGGCCTCTTCTCTGTCTGCTACCCCCGCGTGTCCAGTGCTGTGAAGGCAGAACTTCGACAGTGAGTCACTCCCTGCCCCTCTTGCAGCCGGCCCCGCAGCTCAGTCTCCAGTATAAAGCCTCAGCCCGTCCAGATGTGCAGGGGCCCCGAGTGTCCCAAGCTCTCCAGCTCTTGCCCACCGCCTCACCTTCCCTCAGAGGGGCCCGTCCTTGTCTTTGAGAGTGACCTGCAGCCATTGGCTGCCTCAGTGCTCCTTCCACAGACTCCTTCCACCCATTATTAAAAGGGTCTTTATGTAGAGAGTACTTAGAACAGAACCTGGCACATAAAATACTCAACACATGATATCTGATGTTACTGCAGGCCTGCCCCTGTCCAAAACCTCTTAAACATCTGAGCGTCAAGCCACACCCCTAGTCATTACTCATTCCACAGCACATGTGTTTAGATACCTGCCTTGGTCCCTGCCCCTCCAACTGAAGTGCTCATTGCTGGAGAAGACGTTTTGGTGCGTTTTAGTCGAGTATTTTACATGGTTACACAGACACTTTGGAGCCCCTACCATTGATGGATCCCAAGAGTCCCCCACCTGTTACCTCATTCAATCCTCACCCTGGCCCAGGAGCTACTTCTGTAGTCAGCCCCACTTCATAGGCCAGGAAGACTCGAGAAGGGTCATCACTTGTACAAGGTCACCTTACCAGAGCCAATACTCGAATGCCCATGGTCAGTGGTGCTCAGTGCGCCTCTCTCCAGTGCCGCCTGCTGCCTCAGAGTCCCCAGCGCTCCTCCTCCTGAGCCCTGTCCCACCCCCCAGGTACTTTCGGAACCTGTGCTCAGATGATACCCCCATGGTGCGGCGGGCCGCAGCCTCCAAGCTGGGGGAGTTCGCCAAGGTGCTGGAGCTGGACAATGTCAAGAGTGAGATTATCCCCATGTTCTCCAGCCTGGCCTCCGATGAGCAGGTGAGATTGCTCACAGCCCCTCCAGCAGCCCTCCCCCTGGCGGGCCCTGCACTGGAAAGGGAGCCCCAGAGCTCAGATGGGACTCCCGTCGACTTCCCCTTGCCCCCACCCTCTCCCCAGGACTCTGTGCGGCTGCTGGCAGTGGAGGCATGCGTGAACATTGCCCAGCTGCTGCCCCAGGAGGACCTGGAGGCCCTGGTGATGCCCACTCTGCGCCAGGCTGCCGAGGACAAATCCTGGCGCGTCCGCTACATGGTGGCTGATAAGTTCACAGAGGTAAGCCACGGGCTCCTGATGCCTGTAGACGGGACACTGAGCCCTTCTGAGGGGAGGGGTAGAGCACACGTGGGAGCTGGGTTTTCCATTAGAGCAGCATGGTGCTCAGGGCTGGGCCGTGAGACCACCGGGAGGGTGCTCCTGGGCTCCACTACAGCAGCTTTAGAGTGTTTTTGCATCAGGTGCCTGACAGCACAACTAAAATCACCTGACTAGTAAGGAGACCTACTGCTGTTTGTAGTACAGACAGTTCTACTAGGTAGGTGCCTTGTGGTCATGCTTCTGAGGAAGCCAAGACTTGCTAAGGTGAAAAGCCTGGCCTTGAATCAAGAAGTGCTGCTGGGTTTGGATCTCTGTGTGGTTCCTTAGCCATGCTGTGGCCCCTGTTTCTGAGGCCTTTTGTTTGGCCTCATTAGCCCAGAGTGGCTGCCATGCCTTCTTATTTATGCCACCCCTGTTATCCTGTCTGCAGCTCCAGAAAGCAGTGGGGCCTGAGATCACCAAGACAGACCTGGTCCCTGCCTTCCAGAACCTGATGAAGGACTGTGAGGCCGAGGTGAGGGCCGCAGCCTCCCACAAGGTCAAAGGTTGGTGCTGGTGCCCAGAACACAGCAGGGGGCGGCGGCTCGTCCAGGGGGCTGGAGGTGGGATCAGCACATCACATCTCACTTTTCCCTGCCTCCCTCGCCCACAGAATTCTGTGAAAATCTGTCAGCTGACTGTCGGGAGAATGTGATCATGACCCAGATCTTGCCCTGCATCAAGGTAACAGAGAACTCTTTGGGAAGAGCCTGAGCCTGAGCCTGAGCCTTCCAAAGGAAGGGGAGTCTGGGCACTGGGACAGCCAGAGGCAAGCTAGGTCCCAGGCCTGTAGGACCTCTCAACGCTGTTATTTAAACAGCTGGGCATTCTGACTACAGCCTGATTCAGGAGGGCATGCTTGCCTTTTACAAGTGACCGAGTCTCTTCACCCACAGAACTTGGCACTGGGGCAGGGACTATTTAAGTTTGTGAAGGAACCCCAGTGTGCATCCCCTTCTGGTTGCTGAGCTGCCCCCTGCTGTGTTAGTGGGAAGGGCCAGCAGTGGCCATTTTCTCAGCGCTTCTCAGAATTGGCTGCTGGGTCTGCGGTGCTGCTACAGGGGTTCCCTGATGTCAGGGCCTCCCCCTGCCTCTTCCTCTCAGGAACTGGTGTCAGATGCCAACCAACATGTCAAGTCCGCCCTCGCCTCCGTCATCATGGGCCTCTCGCCCATCTTGGGTAAAGACAACACCATCGAGCACCTCCTGCCCCTCTTCTTGGCTCAGCTAAAGGATGAGGTAAGGGGGCCAGGAGGGATCTCAGCTCTGTGTTTCTGGAGGTGACATGGGAGACTCCTTCCCCGGGTTGACCAGGAGTCCCCTACCCTCAAGAGGCACCCAGGTCTTCGCCGAGTTGATTGTGGGCACAACTATCTGTGTGATCTCTCATCCTCTTCACAGCCGTCATCATTTTGTGTGTCCTCGCCTCTGTGCTTGTCCTTCTCCTGGGCCTTGGGGATGTGAAAAAGGGAACTCAAACCAATCTTGATCCTCAGAGGGCTCCAAGATGAGAGTGGGAGGGGCATGTGGGCGGGCACACTCGTGGGTCCACTGAGGTGCTGCAGGTGTTGTCATGGGTCCTCGAGCTCTTTAGGGTTCAGAGAAGGGTAACGGAGACTCCAGAATACTTTGGCTTAAACAAGACAGGATCATCCCACCCTAGGGGATTAGCCCTGCTGACCTCAACTGTAGCTCTGAGGTGACTGTTAACAGTTTCTACATGGAGCAGGCACCAGACAATAGGCCTGGTCCTCCTGGGGACAGCAGTCATCCTGTCTGCTTACAACACCTCATATGCTCATTGGCCGGAGCCAGTCACATGACCACAGGGAACAAGAGAGGTTGCTGGTGATGACTGGAGAGGCCAGGGGTGACCATGAGGAAAGGACTTTGGATTTGGACCTGTGTGAGAGTTTCAGAACTGGGATGGATCTGGGTGTTAGAAAAGATCTGTGAGGCTCATACAAAGAAAAGATGAGTAAGGGGGCTGGAATGTTGAGGAAGAGCAAGGGAGGGCTCTGCGGGGCTGAGAGGCACCATTTGTCTGAGTCTCTTTTAACCTACTGGAGCGCTTTCATGACATTAGCCAGTTGTAGGTGCACACACGTATGCGTGCACATCAGCTCCAATCCAGACAGGTGAAGGCAGTCACCTAGGCGATCCCTACGTCAGGACTCTGTCTTGAGAGAAGAGAGGATGGATAAACAGCTCTTAGTCATTGCATGTTTTTTTTTTTTCTGAGATTTATCTCTTCGGGGCACCTCCGGTGGGCTCACGTTCCAAAGAAGCTTTAGTTAGGGGGCCCAAGGGGGAACAAGGCAGAGGATTATGTTAGGTGTAAAACTTCTGGTGGGAGATACCTTTTTAAAGTTTTGCTTTGGCAGAAGGAGAACACTGGGACGCCTCCTCATACCACTAGGCCAAGGAGGCTTTTGTGGACCTCAGTGCAGCATCCCCGGGAGGAGAGCTAAGGCTGCTTGCAGATGAGCCACTCATGCCTGCGTGTGCGCGCAGAATAGGCGCATATCGCTGCACAGACACGCCAAGGAGTGGCCAGGGGAAAGGGTGTGACAGAAAAATAGCACAGCAGGTTGATGAGCATCGGCATTCCTGCCCTCTCTCAGTGTCCTAGTTCGAAGAAACACATTGTTTCAGCATAAGGAGAGCAACTGCTGGTTCTGAGACTTCTCTAGCCTTCAGACCGGTTAGCAGAACATGAGCTGTCTTCCATTCCTCACGGAAAATCCTGTGGATTTGTACTTTTCACAAAAGAATTGTTGGGGGGAACTCTTCGGGAACTTTACATTGGGGGTTCCAAGTAAGGTTCCCCGTGACAGCCTGTTTTATACCTTGTTTGCCGTGTCTGGGTCCCAACACTACCCTTAGGTGGAATAACCTAGAACAAGCTGCAGACCTCAGGCGAGTTGGTTCTAATCCCGTATCCTATCAGCACAGTCAGGGACACAGATGAAAACGGCAAAGGAAAAGCATGTGGAAGAGACCAACTGTGTTGCCAGTTTTCTCCCAGGGGACCTGTGGGGACACTGCTGACTTCCCCCAGAAACCTGGTGGGTGACACATACGGAGTGCCAACCAGAGGCTCGTCAGAGCCTTGGGGCCAGGGTTTCCTTGGTGGGCAGTGGCACAGCCCTGGATCACACTTTTGGCTGACCTTAAGTTACTCAGTCTCCACCTCTTCAGAGGTCGAACTGATACCAAGCAGGCCAAAGCCCCACTGTACATGACAGTGATGACATAGACTGTCCACTGTGGCTCAAGGTCCAGGTAATCCAAGACCCTTTTACTTAGTAGGACATTCAAAGGGCTAAGAAGTTCTGTGCTGCTCGTGGGCCAGACTGTTCTTTGGAATGTGCAGAATTTGAACAGCTGCCCCTGGTGAACACTAGCTTATGTGGTCATTGACTTAGTTCGGTACTTAGTCTCCACTGCACTGCTCATGGGGAGATGTAAAGTGGGGTGACATACGGTGTCTGCCGTTTGGGAGCACGTGATGCAGGGTAGGGCTCCAGTTTGGGTAACGAGAACTGATTGTGTCTGTGGGTTTCTTTTATAAATGTCTTTGCGTTATGGCAGTAGCCAGGATATGTTTTGGTACACACTGAACCAGAGTTCATAATGTTGGTCATTAGAAGCAGTTCAAAAGCATACATTCAGAGGGGAGGGAGCTGAATAAAAAAAAGAATTAAGATGTATTGTGTACATGTAACAAACCCCCACAATGAATGTGTATACTACAAACATGTCCTAATCAAAACTAAAAAGAAAATTTCCCCCAAAATGCGTTCTCAGCAGGCACCTTTTGGGCTGGAGAGGTGGGGTGTGTGAGGCATGCTCCTGGGGTCCAAGCTGGCAGAGTCATGTTGTGTGCCACACGCTGCAGCCCCAACTTACTCTTAAGGGCCTTGGCCACCGCGTGCAGCTAGGTGGATATTGTGTCACAGGCTGATACCCAGTAAGGAACTCCAGCTAGCTGAGGGCTGTCAGAGCAGAGCCAGGATGAGAGTCCTGTCTGCACTGTTGTTATCCCGCACAATGTTGCATTTTCTCCTTGTGCTTCCTGCAAGTTAGAGTGGCCCAACATATCTTGTGATCCTGCTACCTGGCTTAAAAAACTCCTCCCTTAATCTGTGTTCCCTGCTTTGTGTGTGCCTCCAGCACATCCCCAGGCCTAGGGCTGGCCCTGGGTGAAGTAGCCCTTGGGAGAGGTTGGTTATGCGAAGCGGGTAGAGTCTAGCTGTTCCCACCTTGTTTGGGGATGGATGTGGGGCCTGCTGTCAGCCTCCCGTGCACTCCACAGTGCCCCGAGGTGCGGCTGAACATCATCTCCAACCTGGACTGTGTGAACGAGGTGATCGGCATCCGGCAGCTCTCTCAGTCCCTGCTCCCTGCCATCGTGGAACTGGCCGAGGACGCCAAGTGGCGGGTGCGGCTGGCCATCATTGAGTACATGCCCCTGCTGGCTGGGCAGCTGGTGAGTGAGGAGGCCGGGGGCCTGGGGGCTGGTGTAGGGCCTGGGAGGGAGGGACTCGGGAACTAGGTCCTTGGAAGATAGGTAGAACTGAGAGAGGGCAGAGGGAAACGGGCCCTCAGGTGAGGTTGAGAAGTGCCTGATCTGGGGTGGTGTAGTTCTCCTGGGATCGCAGGTACTGCTCCTGCCCTCTCTTCCTTAGCCCTTACCTTTTTCCCTGCAGGGAGTGGAATTCTTCGATGAGAAACTCAACTCACTGTGCATGGCCTGGCTCGTGGACCATGGTAAGTCCCCCAGGAGGTCAGCAAGAGAAGGAGACGGCTCCAGGAAGGATGAGCAGATGGGCCAAGGCCCTTCCCCTGCCATTTGATGCCCATGTGGACCTGCTGCCTTGCTCCTGAGCACCCTAAGAAGTGCATGCTGGGAGGGAACATAGCAGGCAGCCCGTGTGAATTCCACCTTCTTCTCTGTCCAAGCTTAGAAAAATCACTTGCCACCCCTTCAGCCCTACATGTATTCTGTGCAACATGGGACTTCTCGTGCCGGTGTCTCAGTGTACTGAGAACTGCTCATTGTTCTGTTTGGGTGGTGGAAGACACTAGTTCATGCTCCTTTCGCCAGCACTGTGTGAAGTTCTAAGTGCTAAATAATTAGGGTGGCCAAGTCACTTCTCAGAAGCCATAGGCTTTTCTGTATAAGGAAGCCAACAGTGGAGCCTGTGTGAAAAGAAGACATGACATAATGCAGGGGTGCTGGTTTGGTTCATTTTGGGCTGAGTTTATTGGCTTACTGGTGGCGCACCACCACAAGCTGCTCAGTAAGTGATAGCAAGTGTGATTGTTAACTCACATGCTCCTCAGTCCTTCATCGCTGAGTTACCTCCCCTCTTACCCTCACCTGCTGCAGTCTATGCCATCCGTGAGGCAGCCACCAGCAACCTGAAGAAGTTGGTGGAGAAGTTTGGGAAGGAGTGGGCCCATGCCACGATCATCCCCAAGGTCCTGGCCATGTCTGGAGACCCCAACTACCTGCACCGCATGACTACACTCTTCTGCATCAACGTGAGCAACCCCCGCCTGCGGGCTCCCTCGGGGAACTGGAGTGGCGGGGGGGGGGGGCTGCTGCTGAGACACCTGGCTTGGGAATGGAGAAATGGCAGGGGCCCCAGGTGCCAGAAGTGAGTCCTGGGGAAATGCGGGTCACACGTTCAGGCTCCCAAAAGTGAGGTCATAGGGCCGCTGTGGGCAGAGACTTGCACGGGGGAGATCCAGGTGGGGAGACGCCTGTGTGAGCAGTGATCTGCAGAGCTTTCCAAGGACCCTCTGCTTCCCTGCTAAGCAGATGGGCACTTTTCATGAGATGGAGTGGCGGAGCTGGTGACTCTAGAGTCCGACCTCATTTTCAATTCTGCTCCTCCACACATTAGCTGTGGACCCTGGGGCAATTACCTGACCATTTACGGCTTACTTTTTCTCACCTGTAAGGGATTAATGCTGCTGGTCAGAGCAGCCACCATAATGGGTTGTGAAGATTAATCTTGTTACACATACAGAATGCTTAGCACAGTTACACCCTGTAGAAAGTACACTTAGCTATTCACATTCATTATCAGTTGTATCATGTACTGATACCATAAATCACTCACAGAGCTGGAAAGTAAGGGATGAGATTGAGAAATAAATGTAAGGATTCTAGTGGTTTCTTCCCATGCCATTGCATTCAGGAGGGATCTCAGGTTAGGAATTGAGGCCCATCCACAGAGAAGGAAGTAAGTCTGAGGACAGAGACTGGGACATCCCAGAGTGGAAAAACGGTGTTAGGGGAGTTGGGAGCTTCCAGAGATAAACTGCCCTCAGGGTGGTGCTTCTAGGGTCAGAACCTGTGTTGCCTAGCCTCGACCTGGGCCAGATGTCCAGGAGGCCTGGCGGGAGGGAGGGAAGTGGGGCTTAGCTGTGACTTTCTCATAATTACCTCTGTACCACTCACTGGTCCATAGGTGCTGTCGGAAGTCTGTGGGCAGGACATTACTACCAAGCATATGCTGCCCACAGTCCTGCGTATGGCCGGAGACCCAGTAGCCAACGTCCGCTTCAATGTGGCCAAGTCCTTACAGAAGATAGGCCCCATCCTGGACAACAGGTGAGGCCTGGGGGCGCCCTCACACACTAGTAGGGGCTTTTCCTGGGCATCTCAGTCTTTAACCTCTAAAGATACAGTGCAGGTTTTGAGGCTGGGACTGCCCTTCCCTTGCTCTGCATACTTAGGCTCTGCTTTCCCCTGCGCAGTGTCTGTTTGTGAACTGTAGGGTGAGAACTCACATGGCCCATGTCGCAGAATGGAACAGAAGAGCAGCGGCAGCTCTGCAGACTAGCAATAAGTCTCTAGGAAGTGAGATCAGCGAGGTTGTTACAGATGAACAGTGTGGCCGAAAAGCGCTGTGAATGCTGGAATTTTAAAACACATTTATAGAGATCCTTGCCGTTAATTTCACTCAAAATCCTCCTCATTTCAGATGTACTTAGTCCACCTTTCTGGAGCAATTCTGGACGTGCTTTTTCATGAATGTTTTTAGTTATGTTTTCATGGCTGCCTCAGTGTCCTGAATCCATTAAAAGTATCTGCCTTTGTGGTCATTTTGACTTTGGGGAAGAGAGAGAAGTCACGTGGTGCCAGATCCAGCAAATGAGGTGGATGAGGGTGCACTGCGGGGTTTTATGGCTGCCTTTCTGTCGGAAGGCATCTGGTGGCAGCAGTCACTGTATTTTTTGTCACTTCTCTTAAGGACGTGAAAGACTTCCAAAACTGCTTCAGAAAATGGCAAGAATGAAGGGATAGCTGTTTGAAGCAAGGGAGAGTAATTCCAGAGAGATGAATGACAATGTGCCTTGTACTGTAATAAATTTTTAAATGTAAACATTCACCATATATTTTGATAACGCTATATATAAATATATATATTATTATTATTATGTGTGGGTGTGTAACAAACATCAAATAGCCAGGAATAAACTGAAAGATGTGTAACATCTCTGATAAAAACTATAAAACATTGTTTTCAGAAACTTATGTAGGACCTACACAATGTCCATGTATGGGACAATTCCTGGAATTCATCCTTAAGTTTGGCCTAAACCTGTTAAATACCAGCCAGTTCATTAGTGGAAAACTGGTTGATTTGGTAACATCATAGGAATGCAAAGACTGAATTAACCAATATGTCTTAGGTACTTTTTTCGTTGCTGAGACAAAATACCCCAAACCTACAAGTTAAGGGAGGAAATGTTTACTTAGCTTACGTCTTGTAAGTCAGCCCTTAACTGGCTGGCTCCAGGGCCGGGTGGCGTCACAGAGGAGAAACAGTCCATGGTGGGCAGAACGGAGCAGAGCAATAAGTGACGACCACAGCTCTTTCTATCCCTACATCTTACCCAGGCTACATAGGGCTGGTAGTACTTACACCCTTCATCCTAGTGCCCTTGATCCTAGCGCTGCACCATGAATTAATCCCAGTGTTACATATTTGAGGTATAGCTGCCTCTGAGAAAGCCCTGTCTGTGACCACATGAGGCTTTGAAGGGGACATCTAGACAGAAGCCATAACACAGGGCAACCCTAAAGAATAGAGGTGGACAGCTTCCTCTCCCAGATACCAAGCCTTACGCTGCCACTATAATGAAAGCAATGAAGTTTCAGCACAAGGAAATGCAGGTGCACCTGGGCACAGAATCAAGGCTATAGAAACGGACCCAGGAATTCATGAAAGCGGGCACCGTTGCAGTTCAGTGAGGAGATGGACGCATTGTCCCAAAACAGCTAGAGTGCTTGGCTGTCCAAACAGTGAAGGAACTGCCCCAGTGCATAAGCAGATTCGTTTGAAATGACAGACTGGATAAAAGAAGACTGCTAGAAGGAAGTGTAGACGTCTTCCTCACTTGGGTAGACACAGATTCACTAGACAGTCGAAGAGAGAGATGGGGAAAGTAGCCTTCAACAGAGCAAAGAACTGTTTATCACAAGGCAGCATCTTATGGTAAACTAGCAAGCCACTCACTGGGGAGGTATTTGCAGTGACATTTGGATAAAGGACTCTCCCAGAATACTTGTCTGGAAATAAGTGTCTTAGTTACTTTTCTCTCATTGCTGAGACAAAATACCCAACACCCTAAATGAAGGAAGGAAAGGTTTATTTAGCTTACAGTCTGTGGAGGTCTCAGTCTATACTTGGCTGGTTCAGAGGCAGAGTGGCACATGGCAGAGGGCAAACTGTTCATGGCCGCAACACAGCAAAACAACCAGGAAAAGGGAGGGATGGCTGCAAGCAACCTCTTCTCTTCCCCTACATTGTAAACAGGCTCCCCCCACTCAGGGGGCATTTAGCTCCCACACAGTCTCCACGCCCTCCTCTTCCACAGGCTCAGGATGTGTGCAAAGTAAGCACTCCAGCTTCCTGCTGAGTCACTGAGCCAAACCTCTAGACTCCCCAAGTTGACACAATGTATCAACCATAACAATGGGCGAGTCCCAAGAGAAGAGATGGGCAAACATCTGGACAGACCCTTCGCTGAGGGGCTCTCCACCTGGCCAGGAAGCAGTGACAAGGCGCCCAGCACCGTTAGACACCGTTAGCTCAGGGCCCATCCCTGAGAAGTATCGCACGCACTGCTGGGAGGGCTGCGCAGCCTCCGGGGACGCGGAGCTGCTGCTCGCTCACGTCCACGGCGGCGCTGCCATCAGTTGAGCCCTCAGAGCTGCTGCGAGGTAGTGTCGGCGAGCCCACACACATGGGAGCAGGCCCTCCCGCGCCTGGGTCTGGTCCGACAGAGAAGCGCTCATTTCTGTTACAAGAGTGTTCACCACGGCTGCGTGCATAGCAGCTGTGAGGGGGAAGCAGCCCTAAGGCCTGTCCACGGTACGGTGGCTGAGTTCTGGTAGATTCCTATGCTAGAAAACCATTCGGCAAGTAGTAGAAACGCCTGCTCTAAGCAACGGCGTAGCAACTCATAGGCATCCTATTAAGGGAGAAATCACACCCAAGAATAAAGCAGCGTGGGTATAAAGTTAACAATAGGCACAAGGCTAGACGGTCAAGTCAGAACAGTGGTCCCGCAGGCCGGGGGGGGCTGGCTGTTAGTGGGAAGGACATGTGGGGCCTGCGCAGCTCATTTCTCTGAGTTACGCAGCCCCCGCTTCTGTTTTTTCTCTCCATTCTGCCTTTGCTTCCCAAAGCTATTGACTGTTGGTGCAGGCAAATTTCCTGGGGCCCCTGTAGGTTAGGGTAGAGGCTTTGTCTGGTCCCTCGCAGAGCCAGAACGTCCCTGTTGACTCTCACTATGCTCATGACCTGCCCTGCTTTGGGCAGTGCCTTTCTCCTGGTCCAGGTTCCACGTGAGCAGGAGTCCGAGTGATTCGCTAATGTTCCACGGCGTTGGCACTGTTGGCCCCTGTAAATACTTGCTCTGTCAGTGAGCGGCTGCATTGCTCAGCCTCAGACGTTAGGTTCTGGCTTCCACAGTTCACTTTCCCGGACTGCTCCGGGCCCCAGAGACGTCTCCTTGTTTGTCAGACTGACACCCTCCGAAGTAACTGTACCGGAGGCCTCAGGGACTCTAACTGGGGGGGTGTGCCTGCGCCCGTCCATTGGTCCCCGGCCCCTAAGGCGCCGCTCGCCCTTTTTGTCTGTGCGTGCCCAGCTTCTTGCTCGGGGAGTCCTCTGCTCACCTGCAGCCCCGCCTGCCCAGCCTGCCTCACGGCCCCCCCCCTCCTTTTGTCTGTCCAGCACCCTCCAGAGTGAAGTCAAGCCCATCCTGGAGAAGCTAACCCAGGACCAGGATGTGGATGTCAAATACTTTGCCCAGGAGGCCCTGACTGGTAAGGCCTTGCGCACTGGGGGCCTTCAGGAAGGTGCTCTGAGGGGCCTTGGGCTGCGGGGAGGGTGCAGTGCTACAGCAGCTGTGCATTGCGGAGAGCTGCGTTCTGAGTCTGGCCCATTCCTGTCTCTCCAGTTCTTTCTCTTGCCTGATGCTGAATGAGAAGTCAACACCAGCTTCCGATGCCCACCCTCCAGCCCCACCGAGTGCCTCCCTCAGGGAGGCAGCGAGGGCCGTGGACGGCCACTTCCTGTGCATGGTCTGACCCCAGGCCCCTCCCCCAGCACGGCTCCGTCTCTCCCCAGCCTGAGAAGACTGCTCACTGTCCACCTCCCAAGGGGCTGGGGAAGCACAGGGTGGAATGGGGCAGTGGCCCTGGGCGGAGGGAACTGCGCCTGCCCGGCCCGTGGTGGGGAAGAAATGTGAGCGTCCCAGGTCCCAGGTTCCTGCTGCTGTAATGGGGACCCCGCGCCCTTCTGTTATCTACCCCCTTCCTCCCCCCAGTAGTTTTTTGTGTCAATTGTGCTGTTTTTATTTTATTCCTTTTATCCCCTTTTCACAGAGAAATAAAGGTCTAGAACGAGTCATCTAGCATGGAGGAGTGTGTGCCACCCCAGGGCCAAAAGCTCTGTCCTTTTCTCTGGGGAAACTTGGCCTGGAGCTGTCACGTGGGTGTCCCAGAGTTGGGAGGTTTCACTGAGGTCCAGCAGCAGTGCAGCTGGCTTGGAGTAGGGATCCCCGAGGCATCTCGCCTCGAGCCTGTGGAACAGTGCACTTCCACAGACATCAGCAGAGCATATGGTTAGGAGCACAGGGATCAGCTTCGTGCTGCGTGAGATGGGGCGCTTGTGAGCACGTGGTGAGCCAGGACCCTCCTGGTGGGAAGCCCCGTGTGGCTCCAGGTGTGCAGTTGTGAGCCAGGACCCTCCTGGTGGGAAGCCCCGTGTGGCTCCAGCTGTGCAGTTGGGGCCAGCTGCAGATGGCACGCACACCACTGTGGATGAGGCCCCCGTGTTGGAGTCATGGGCACGCAGGGCGTAACAGTGAGTGGCAAGGGGATCGTGGAGAGCAGAGCCATTTGTTCTCAGAATCTTTTCCTTAATGTAGCAGCTCTGAGTTTAGGTGGATACGCGACTACCCATAGCCGAGGCGTTTCCCATTGCTGCTTGCTCTTCCCTGGGCCACAGCACCTGGTGTGCGGAGAGCCAGGCTCCTACCGACATGTGCTCCTCACACGGCGTGGTTGCTCACACTGTAGGCTTGGGACCAGAGGGGCAGGTGAGGAGCACGATGGTGCTTGCCATTCGGGGCAGAGGTGAGCACAGCACCACCTCAGGGAGGCCTGCTTCCCCGCTCACTTCCCCGCAGCGTGGGCAGCACGGCCAGAGTGGGCTGGGAGTGACGTTCCCGCTCCGAGCCTCCCCAGGAGAGGCCAGGCAGCTGCTGCCCACCAAGGCTGGTCAGCTCACAGGCTGCTCCCTGGTCTCTGGGCAGAGTCTCAGCCCTGTTTAGCCTGCAGCCCTGTGAGCTTTGGTACTGGGGGAGCGTGGGCAGGGCTGCTCAAGTCAGATGTTACAGATGGCTTTGCTTTGGGTTTTGTCGTTTTTACAGGACTCTGAATGTTTTTTATAGGGAGTACTTTTTTCTAATAACATAATTTAAAAATACATGCACTCCAGCAGCAGGACCTGGAGCGCACGGCCCTGGTGAGCATGAGGAGGAGGTGGGTCACAGTGACCCCATCAGCCTCCTTCCGTGGCTTTGCACCGGAGGCCAGCCAGGTTCCCGGTCTGTGCAGAGCTGACCAAACCCTTCCCTGAGGGCAGGCTCCTGGGATTCCCTGAACCAGCACCCCAAATAAGGCCCAAGCAGAAAACACTTTCTTTTTAGAACAAAATGTATGTTTGAGAAGACCAGACTTCCTTGGTAACCAAAAAAACCCCAGCTTCCTCACAAGATGACCTAGAATGAGAACTGATCCATTTTTCTACCTGTATGAATTTTTTATTTGTGGAAACATTAGATTAGAAGACCTTGGCCAGAAACAGCAGACTCCCAGAGACAACCCTGGGGCAGTGCTGACGAGCCTTTCAGAGCTTTTAGTGATACAGCCCGTGGGCATGTGTGCCACAGGTTCACCACCACTGGCCTAGAGCCAGGGGAGCATAGCCTGGGGTACCCGGCATTCTGGCACCCTCTAATGGGGCCAGGGTGGGTCCCAGGCTCCCCAAGGGAGGGTCGTGGAAGGGGGAATACCTCAAACATAATTGCTGGTATTTGGAATTTGCCTGCGTTTCTGGGTGTGTAGCTCTTTCTCTGATCTGCTGGCCAGTAAACTGACATCAGTGGTCCTCAGCAGTAGCTGCCTGGCCACAGTGTTTGCCGTTTGCCACTGGTGCCATGTCTGCTTACACAGAGAAGGAACTGTGATCACAGGGATGTCCACTGGTGACTCGCCTTGGGCTGGGGTTGCTGCTCTGTGCTGATGTTCCTCTTCAGCCTGAAGTCTAGACAGCCTGGCTCACCGCTGCGATCTAGCTGTCCTGACAGTTCCAGGCTGAGTGTTGGGCATGGCCAGGGATCTCAGAACTGCACACGGACTGGACTGACTTTTCAAGGATCTGCCTGCCTTTGGCCTGCTGGAGTTGAACCTATTGAAACAAGTCACTTTCCTCTTGTGGAGAAGCCTGTCCCTTCTGTGGTAGAAATGAGGTCATTCACCAGAGTTTCTGCAAACCCGCTGTCCTTGGAGGGGTGGCTCCTCCCTCGGGTCAGTGATCTCCTATCCTGTAGCTCCTCATTGCTGTCCTGATTTCAGATTCCTCAGGTTCTCCCCTTTTCATTGGAAGCTAAATTCCTATTCTGGATCTTGGATCTTGGATCTTGTAGGTCATTTGAGCTGCTAGAACAAAATATGACAAACTGGTATTGGGCAGCTCACACTGGCTTATGAACAGCAGAAGTTTATTTCTCACCATCTTGGAGGCCAGGAAATCTGAAATCAAGATGCTTATAGAAGCCAGGGGTGGTGGCTCAGCCTGTGAGTTCAAGACCAGCCTAGGCATTGAGACCCCATCTCAAAATAAGGAAAGATGCTTGCAGGTCTGGGGTGTCAGAGGAGTGCTCCCTCAAGTCACAGGTGATGCCTTCTAGCTGTGCCATCACTTGGTAGAAAGGGCGTATGACCTCCCCAAGCCCATTATATAAAGGCACTGACTCCCTTCAGCACCCTGCTGACTTGTGCCAGCTGGGTGTCTTCTCCGAGCGGGATGCAGTGTCCAAACCAGGACCTGGAGGTCTGAGCTGCCACCCACTGCCCAGGTGAGCAAGGTCGAGTATGAGCTCCGTTGGTTCTCACTCACACAGGTAGACCAGAAAATGGAATAGGAAAAGCGGCCCATTTTCTGAGCTTCTGTCAGCCATGTCCTGAGGGCTTTGCATTAAGAGGAAATAATTCGAGTATCTCTCCAGAGGCTGTGGCCCTGAGACCTCATAGGTTAAAGTTCTTTCATGTAGAGATTAAGGCTCTCTTTAGAGGTTCTGGGGTCAAACAGGCAGAACCTTAACTCCGGTGACCCAGCTTTGCCGCCCTCCCTGCCTCTGCACTGGTGCTGGTAAATGCGGGTCAGGCACCCCAGTCACTCCCCTCTCCCCAGGCAAACGGCAGACAACTGTTTACTAATATCCTGGTTTATATCGTGCGTGTTCCTTCTCCCTTATTTTTAGTGTGGGTAAAATCCTTTTTTTGGTTTGGGAAATAGATCTGTGGTCCTCACTTTTGTATCAGTGGTTTTCTACTGTGTGAAGACATTCTCCTCTGGGGAGTACAAGGCTCTGTCAGTAGAATGATGCTTCCTGGGGCCACTGCTTCCTATTTCCTGCACGAGCAAGGTTGCCATCACCTCCACAGTCCTCGACAAGTCAGCCCTGCCATGCAGGCTTAGTCCAAAGGCCTTGGCATGGGTGGCAGATGACAAAGTGCTAGGAGGGAGACTGCATTCTGCAGGGATTCTGCCCTCACGCTAGGCTTTTTCTGGGAAGCGAAACGGCGGGGCTTCAAAGTAGCAGCCTGAAAACCACAAAACAAAACAATGAAAAGGCAACAGCTACAACCTCTGATAAGAGGAGAAGAAAATCAAGCTGTTAAACGAACAAGCAGCTGATGAATCTGCTTGTGGTCTTTAATCCTATGCTTGTAAGAAGTCTGAGGATAGCAAGGTGGGATGGCACATGTGCTAACTGAGTAACACCAACACCAGCAACAATTACTTTTGAAAAAGTACCTCTAAATCTTAAGTCTTAAGTTAACATTTACTTAAACTTCTATTTGTTTTCAAAAAATACTTGTAATCACTTTATAACTGGTCAAGTGAACAAGGATTATTTTTATGTTGACACTGTACATCTGAGGACTAAATATGCAGTTTGGTACATACATATATATATATATATATATATATATATATATATATACACACACATACCAAATACATACATTTGGTACATGAACAGTAACTGTGAGTGTGCTCTTCTATGTAATATGCGTTGCATAAAATATGAAAAAATGGTCAGTAAAGCTTTTAGCATGTGTGCTATTTATATTTAGTACCACTCAGGTTGGAGGGAAAACCTGTCATTTAAACATTTATGTAACTCTTAGCTTTACCTAAATAAGCATTTTCTTATCACAGAAATAAGATAAATTTATACATTTGGTGGTAAATTTATTTCTGGTCATTAATCCTAAGCTTGTAAGAGGTCTACAGCTATCTTGATTGTCAGTGCTATTACCCTATGTAGACCTGTTAAAAGAATTCAAATTTTGCCTCCAAAGTAAAAGCTAAGTTTGACATGTGAAGAGCTGTGTAATTGTAATGTTACTGCTAATTTCTTTGTATGTTAAATGTATTTATGTCCTCCAAGAGTACAAGCCTTATACAAAACTTATGGAAAAAGATACCTTGTCATACTGGTGGCCCCTGAACTAAGATTTTAGTGGTAGACATTCTCAGGGTTATTTGTTCCTAATTGTGATAATTAGACATGCCTAAACTTACCCACAAAAGTCACTCCAGTGACTAAAAGAGTAAGTGTTACTCACCCGGAGAGCATCTCTGTAAACATACACGTTCTATTTAACAGGACTATAGCTGTGACAAAACTAGATATATTTCTTAGTACTAACTGGTTTTATTATCTTTAACATGTTCCTTGTAAAATATTATAACTGTTGCCTCTTAACTTTCTTCAGGAGAATAACTTCTCATAGACAGCCTGAGCAGGATTTTAAGATAATAGGACATCTGCTGCAAGACAGATGGAGTACCACTGACTCCCGGTACCCAAAGGCATGACCGTAATTAATGGTAAGGCCCACTGGCCCCCATTCATGAGTGGTGTAATGGACCTGCATGTTCAGCTACCAAGGCTTGGAGACTAAAGCTAAAAATGATAAAAGGGTGATGGCCAGTATTTTGGCCTTTGTCCTCCAAGGTCAACCAGGACTTAGGAGATGACAGGACCCATTTAAGTGAGCACTACAACTCCGGCAGGTAACCCAGTTGCTCACGTTGCTGAGGCCAGCCCAGCCAATGTGCATTCAGCAGAGGAGGATTGTGAGACAGGGAAAGTCCTCAAAGCCTTCAAGGGAAGACAAATGGTTGGTAAGAGTCTGATCCCTCCTGACAGATGACACAGCTGGGCTAAGAGACTCTTCACAGGACCCCAAAGAGTAATCCTGAGGAGTCTTGTCTGACCTTCCTAGTAAAAAGAAAATTTATTTTGATTTAAACACCCAACAGTAAAGTGTAACCAGAGAGTAAACTGGGGTGCGGAGAGGGAATTATTGTCCATTTCTCCTTAAGATTAAATAAAGGATAAAATCTCTCAGGAAAAATAACACAGAGACCACAGAAGGAACAAAAGACAGACACATCACTGGGCTTTTAACCTGCTTCTCATCAAATGCACGATTTGTGCTTGCTTCTGAGGCAGTCAGGACTTTAAGGAGGTTTTACTGAACCCTGTGACTCTTCACTGGGACCTAGAGATGCCCAATAGGTAACAAACAAAACAAAGCTTGAAATTCACCTTATATTCTTTACTTTAAAACTTCAGATATAAATATGTTAATTATCATTAAAAAGCAAAGCAAGTTCTATTAGCCCTACACTTTCATAACCTGTCTTACTGCCCTTCAAGACAGAGCACACCAAGATGAGTAACTAAAATCTCAGGATCCAAGAACCACCCAGTTGCCAGCTATTACAGCATCTAGATCCTGACCAGTTCCCCTACCCCCTGCAGAGATGCCCAGCAGTGTCTAGCCTTATCCTGAACTGGTGGTCACCTGGGTCCCAGGAGAAACAAGCCTAACGTAACTGCAGTCACCTCAGAGACAGTTCTTTCACTAGTGAAGCTGAGGAGGCTGGCTGACGTCAGTATCCCAACCACTGTGACACACTGGCCAAACTTGAGAACTGTGTTTCCAAGCGCAGACTGCAATAAGCTTTTTTAAAAATTCTGCGCCAATTATACTTCTGCACTTTAAGTGTATTGCAACAAGTTCCCGTGCAAAGATTAAAGTTCAGTATCAAATATGAATGAAAACAGTATTGCTAGGGATGAAAACTACCCTAGGATCTGTGGAAGACTATGAATATTTCACCGAGAGTCCTGCCACCTGCTCTAGCAATCCCTCTTCTGCCTGTTTATACAAATTGACTGAAATCAGGACCTCTGAGATATTAGAACTTCCTGGTCCACTGCAGCACTAGTCATGACAGCTGAGACAAAGCAACGTATCTCCCCACTGAAGGATGAATGGGTAAAGAAAATGTGGAGCATTTGGACAGTGAAACAGTACTCAGTCTTTTAAAAAAGAAAAGAAGTGAATTCTGAAATAGGTAACAGTATGAATTAGGCTTAATAATACGTTGAGTGAAATTAAGTAGCTAAAGAACAAGTACTTTATGGCCTTGTATGGGAAACCTAAATGACTTACAGAGCGTCAGGTGCTGGTCACGGAATGGTGGAGAGGACAGCAGAGAACTGCTAGTAACAACCATAAAGTCCCAGGTGAGTAAGATGAAAAGCTCCGGGAGCTCTTTTCCCCAACATTATGTGTCTAGTTAGCAACATTTTGTTTACCCTTAAAAATTGTGAAGGGGACAGAGCTTGTGAAACACTTTCTGATAATAAAATCAATGTGGGAAAAGAGTTACGTAGAGGCTGAGGGTGTAGCTCGGGGTGGACTGCTTTCCTACAGAGGAGAGTCCCTGGCTTTGATCCTTCTCACTGAAGAATAAAAATCTGTAATTTTTGTCTTTTTTTCACTGCTGGAGGTCAAACCTAGGGGTTTTGTTTTGTGGCCTGCAATCGTTCTCCCGCTGACCTGTATCTCTAACTCCAGCCAACTATAGAATATTTTTAAACCAGAGAAAACAGTGCAAAATGTGTTTGATCCTAATACCTATCTGCTGCAACATATGATAATAAAATTCTCTTTCCCGTAAATGCTGCTTCTCTAAGAGGAAAACAGCCTCGCCACCGTCATCAGAGCATAGCTGTCTGTAGGGATGACAGTCACTGTTTCAGCTAAGTGTGTCACATACAGTGGCGTTTGAGTTTTAAAAATACACTTTTATTTCAGAAACACGATTTCAGCACCAAGGTAGGAAAGACATGACTCCATCCTACTCTTTCTCATAAGCAGGAAGGCATGGTATGCATACTAATGATAATCCTGTGAATTTGCTTTTTCTCTCTTTTTGGTTTTTTTTTTTTTTTTTGGTACCAGGCCTTGAACTCATGACCTTGTGCTTGCCAGGCAGGCACTTGTGCCACTGAGCTATATCATCATCTCTGCCTTTCCTCATGTAAGATTTTGCGAACAACAGATACATTTAACTGCTTCCATCCCTGAGGACATAAATCCTATTTTTCTAATCATTGTGATGATTCGCCAACAATTACCCTCAGTGAAGACTTCACTATATTATGAGCCATCATGAGTTGGCATAGAGCCTGGGATTGTTGTTTTCATTGGTTCAGTTCAGATCCAAGAAATATTCTTCTCCCTTCCGATAGATGTGTTTCTATCACAGAGTCCCTTTTCTAGACATAGGCACTTACCTAGATTTCCTCTTACTGACTTTGTCTCTCAGACTGTGAGAGAAAATATTCACCTGGCTCCTTCACTCTTCAAGAAAGTGAGCTCGGTCTGAGGGTGACGACAGCCCGCATTGCAGGGGAAGGAGGCAGCTGGCCCCTGAGAAAGGGTTGTGAGTCTGTGACCTCCCCTTCTCTGCAAGCTGTAATTATCTTCCCGTCTGCACTGGCGATGACAGTGGAGGCTTGGGGACACCAGGACATTTCTGAAGAACTTTTTGCACAGTTGCTAATTAGCAAAGACAATTACAACTTTCTTATAAGTATGCCCAAAGAAACCATACAGATGTACTGAAGAGGCTGTTACATTTTCCTGATCCCTGAAGCTGAGGGGAGCCACAAATGTGGAGGAGGGATCAGCTTGAGGAACTGGCAGAGGCATATGTGTCTAAATAGATGCCCTGCTTCTGTGAGATATTCTCTGAAATCCAAGTCTTTCCTTCACATTCAAACCCCTAAACTGAGTTGTTATTTACATTGTGGGTTGTTTTGCTATTGAGTTGTTTGACGTGTCTTTTGGGCATTCCCTCTTCAGATATATAGTTAGAAAATATTTTCTACCACTCTTGACTCCATTCATTGTTTGTTTTGCTCTGCAGAAGTTGTTGAATGTAATGAAACTGCATTCTTCTATTTTTGCTTTTGATTCTTGTACACTTTGTGTACTGTAAAAATAATCAATGAACATTCCAATGCCCTGAAGTAGTTCTCTCTTCCTACTAGTGATTTCATAACTGGATGTCTTACCTTTACACGTGTAGTCCATTTTGACTTGATTTATGTACAGGGAGTCATGCAGGTGTCTCGTTTCAGTCCACTGCATGAGGACATCCCCATTTCCAGTCCCCTTTACTGAGAAGACGGCACTGCCTCCACTGGGTGTGCTTAGCACCTTTGTGTAAGGTCAGCTTAGAGGTTTGGGTTCCCCCTAGGCTGTCCATTCTGCTCCACTGGTATGTGTCTCTGTTTTTATGATAGGACCATATTTTTTTAAAAACTTACTTTAGCTTTACAGTATATTTTGAAGTCCTATGGTGTCATGTGTACTGCTTTGTTCTTTTTTTATCAAGATGGCTTTGAATATTTGGGGGGTTTTTGTGGATCCATTTGAATTTTAGGTAAGTTTTCCCTAGTTGTGTGAAGAACATCACTGGTATTGACTCTGTTCTGACTTTATACTCAGATCAATCTCTCTATTCAGTATCAACAAAATTCTTATTCTGGACCTTTGAAGCCTGTAGCTTTGGAGCAGCGACCCAGATACACCCATATACTCCATTCGCTCTCTTCTGGCCACCCAGCACCCACTGTCTCATGTCTAACAAGTGCAGACTGCTCATTAGGTGGTGAAATTTCGAAGGGAATGGTCGCTGGGGTGGTAGCAATTTACAAGAAGAATTAGTCATATAATTATAATCAAGATACTTAAGAAATAAGTTGCCAAAAACAACCAGTGTTTGTGGTGGCGGGAGTGCGGAATGGCTCCTACAGTCCTGACCTAACACCTGCTCTCACTTACATTCTGAAGGGTTTCTTCCTCGCTTTTAGGAATTCCACTAGGGGCTGGGGATATAGCTCAGTGGAATAAGCGCTTGCCTAGCAAGCGCAGGGTCCGGAGTTTGATCCCCAGTACCGCAAAAAAAAAAAAAGGAATTCCACTGATGTTGATTAAAGGTCTGAAGATTTCTGAGGCATAACAGTTTCCATGGATCACCAAAACTTCTCTCATTGGGGACTGCTCTTTCATTGGTGTGGTCTTAATTACCTACAGAGTAAGCAATATGTTTTCTGCACTGAATTTGACACTATATATAATATCCAAATATATTTATTACTGTAAACAATCATAAAAATAAAGTGCACGGTGAAAACAGCACATAAAACTGCCCATAAGACACAGAAAACCCAGAGAGAATTGTCACAATGTTCACCATCTATTCCTTCACTGTATTTACTCATAAAATGTTTCCTTGAACAAGGAATTTGGGAAAATATTTTGATATCAGGATAATTGCTAGAACAAAATCCACTTAATGTCTCTAAAGCAACCCTCAACGCAGAGTGATGTTGATAGGACAGTGCGCCAGAATTGGACCAATCTCGTGCTCATTCCTTTAATCTGACACATCCCACATTCAGTGACCCAAGATGCTCATTAGTCTACCAAGGAAAGATATGAGGCTTCTCCTTGCATCTCTGTGTTGCCTCTTAGAGAGAAATGAAAAATGAACATGAAAACTACTACTTCCAAAACACAATTTGTTGTTTATTTTTTATAAGGGGAGAGGGCGTTCCTTATCCAAACAAAGCAGGGTCTGGGTATGGAGGAATCCTGGCTCATTATCAGAAAGGGGCTGATCATTGTAAAACACAAAGAAATTACATTGGAAACGTTCACCAGCCACAAATATACTTCAGGATAAAAAGCAATAGAAAAGTTTAAGATGGAGGACATGCTGTAAAATGATATAAAAGTGCCCAGTAGAAGAAGGATGCTTTTGGTGGCTCTGGACTCAGGGGATCTGGAGAAGACATTTGTCCTGTGAAGGTGTTTGACCCGCTGCCTGTGTTGGTACAAAGTAAAAATCATGGAGCCACTTGCACAGGTCATGAGTGTGGAGAAAATAACTTCGGGGAATGCTACTAATGCCATATAGACTGAGCCCAGCATTTTCCCACCATCTGCAAGAGAACAGAACCTCAGTTCTCTTTTCTTTGTGGTGTTTCTGCTGTACAGTTTTCCAGACCTATGCAGCACATAGAGGGGAAAAATCAAATTTACCACTGTATGTTGAAACCAGCAGAGGTAAATGGAAAAGCCAAGATACTCTGGAGCTTTTACTTTAAGATTTTTCCAGCAGGAGTTCGCAGGGCTGATCATGATGGTCTGGAAGATACTCAAGAGGCAGGTGGTGGCAATCGACACACCTCTGCCCACTCTCTGAACATACAGGATAAGTTTGCAGACAAAATCATTGAAAGGATGCTTCAATCCAAAGGCTGCCATTATCTGGGGAAGTCCTTTGGAAAGAATAAGTAAGGAGTTGGCTATAAATATGTGCTTGAGAATCAGATCTATGCATCTCACCTTGCTTTTAGTGTGGCAAAGGCAAAGATAATGGTAAAGAAGAAAAACACTGCCCAGGACTCCAACCACAGTCTGCAGCAGGAAGATCATTCCTAAGGCCAAATACACGGCCTCCGTTTTTGTCATTTCCTCTAACATTTCCTTTAAATTATAGTGAGAATTATTTTCCTGAGCACGGTGTATGGTAGAGATTTGACACCAAACATAATTTTGAAGATGAGCTCTTATGGAATTGCGGATTTCATGAAGCCAGAGGAGTTGAGGAGAATTCTCAGGCTATTTCAGGGTAAGTCATCACTACGGATGCGATGGTGTTAACCTGTGGCAGAAATGACAAGTGAGAACATATGGAAAGAAAATACAGTATTTTCAGTAAAATCTGCAAAGTATCTGAGTCATATTATAGAAAGAAAAGACAATCATTATTGACCTCATCCTGTAAATCAATTGTGAATAAACGGCTACTGTAAATATAGTAAATATCATATGTGGTAGCAAAAGTTGTCTCTGTGGTCTAAGAAAAGAAATTATTGTTTATAAAACACAATGGAAAAATGACAAGTTATATTAAAATTAAGAATGATTTTCATTAAAAACATGCATAGTTATATTCAAAGAGAAATAACAAAGACAAAGGGAGATGGAAAGACAGATAAAAGGAGAGGTGGAAGAGACTCAGAAACACATTCATGATGACGAACTCTCGCACATTACATAAGAGAATTCAGGAAGTATTGCAATAGAAATTTCAGAAAAAAAGTTATTCAGTTGATAATAAATATATTCAAATATTCAATGTTCTTATTAAACAGAAAAATTTGAATAAAATGATCCAAACCATCCAGAAAGCTAGGATGCAGAGGACAGGAAAGAGCAAGTTTGGTTAAAACATGGGGAACCAAGAACTTGTCCATGCAAAAGGGGTACATGTGTTTTAGAAAACTTTTAAGGCAGCATCATTTTGAGCTGTGAAATGTCAGTGTAATTTCCCCTTCAGTCTCTTTTTCAGAGTACGTCCGTTTTCATTCTGGAGGTCTTTCAATTCCTTGGTTGTGTTAATTTCTAGATCTTTAATGTCATAAAAAGTTACCATGAATGGGAAATTTTTTCCTGATTTCTTTTTTAGTAGATTTATTCTTGATGTACAGGAATGCTTTCAATTTTTATATATTATTTTATATCCTCTTTCTTGCATCTGTTTATTAGTTTTAAGACTCTTCTGGAGTTTTTAGAATCTTGTTTCTGAAGGGTCATGTCACATACAAATATGGATGGTTTGATTTCTTCCTTTCCTATTCATATCCCATTTATTTCCTTCTGTTGCCTGATTGCTCTGGCTAACATTTTGAGGATTGTATCAAACAGGAGAGGTTGAGAGTGCACACCCTTTCTTAGTCCAGATTTTAGAAAAAACATTTTCAGTTTTCCCCACTTATTATGATGCTGGGAGTGGATTTGATATAGTTTCTTTATGCCATTTGAGATAAGGTTCTTTGATACCTACTTTTCATCAGGGTTTTTATTGTGAATGGATGTTGGATTGGGTCAAAGGCTTTTTCTGCACCTATTGAGAGGACAGTTTGATTTTTTTCCTTCTATTGATGTGATGTATTGCATTTATCAATTTATGTGTATTGGTCCATTCTTTCAACCCTGGGATGAAACCAACTTGGTCATTGTGTATGAAGTTCTTAATGATTTGTTGCATTCTGTTTACCCATGTCTCAGTTTAGATGTTTGCATCTATATTCATTGAAGAGTCTCTCTCCTTTCCTTTCTCCCTTTTTCTTTCTTTCTTTCTATCTTTCTTTCTTTCTTTCTTTCTTTCTTTCTTTCTTTCTTTCTTTCTTTCTTTTGTTCTTTCTCTTCTTTCTTTTTCTCTTTCTCTGGTTTACATATCAGGGTAATGCTAGCTTCCAGAATGTGTTTTGTAGTGCTCTTTCCCTTTCAATTTTATAAAAGATATTAAGTTGCATTAATGTTAGATTTTCCCTGAAGTTCTGACAGAATTCTATTGTGAAACTATTAGGTTCAGAGTCCTTTTTATGTCATAGGGTTTTTATTGCTACCTGTATTTTATTGTCTGTTATTGGTCTATTCAGGGTTTTCATATCTTCTTTGTTCAATTTTGTTGTTCAAAGAACCAAATCAAGATCAAGCATTCATTCACCCTTTATATTGTTTTTTAGTTGGAATTCCATTACTTTCCATTCTAATCTTTATAATCTTTTCTTCTAGTAGTTTTGAATTTGGATTTTTACAGTTTTTTAGGGTCCTGAGATGTATCCTTAAGTAACTGACTTGGGATCACTCTTCTCTTAATATGTGCATTCAGAACTGCACATTTCCTTCTTAAAACTGCTTTCATGACAACTGACATGCTCTGATATGTTGTATTTCCATTGTACTTTGATTGTAATAACTTTTAAACTCTGGGGTCCATTGGGTATTGAATGATATATTCTTAAATTTCCGTATGTTGTATAATTTCTGTGCTTTGTTTTGGTATTAATTTCTAGTTCCTTTTTGTATGTACTAGTAGCGGTCAAGAGATTATTTCAGTTTTTGTATTTACTTAAGCATTCTATATTACCTAAGATATGGTGTATTTTGGAAAAAGTTCTGTGTATGGAAAAATGTACATTATGTTGTTAGATGAAACACTGCATAGATATATGTTAAATCCATTTGTCTAATGGTGTAGCTTAACTCCTATATCTTTTTAAATTTTTTCTCTGGTTGTGTGAGAAGGGGGGATTGAGGTCATGCACTATGACTGTATTCAATTCATTTTTATCTGTCTTTTTGTGTCCAATAATCTTCTTTTGTGAAATTTTGCAAAAAGTTTGTGCATACATATTTATAATTGTTATCTCTTCCTGTTCGGTTGTTTTCTTTACTAGTATGTAATGCTCACCTGTGTCTCTGCTGATCAGTTTTAGTTTGAGTATGGTGTATCTGAAAATAAGAAACTTATTCTGCCTTGTTCTGGGAATCTGGTTGAACAGATTGTTTTCCACCCTTTAATTTTTAGTCTGTGTACTTTCTTATGGATGAGGTTTGTCTGTTTTAGATAATATATACCTGGAATTTAGGGAACTAATATTCCATTCTGTATTTTTTGTTCTGTGAATTAAGACCACTGGCACTGGGAAGTACTGTTGTGAGCTATTTACTGAGCCCATTCATTGCATTTTATTTTTGCAGCACTGATTTTTGTTTGTATAAGTTTTCTCCATGATAGATGTATTTTTCTTTGGGCTTTTTGGAGTGTCAGCCTCTGTCAGCCTGTATGTATTTTCCTAAATATTTTTGTAATGCTGGTTTAGTGGTCATGTGCTTCTACAGAATTTGTCAGTCATGAAAAGTCCTCACGTCTCCATCATTTTGAAGGCTAATTTTGCAGGGTATAGAAGTATGTTTTTATTTTTAGAGAAACTTTCTCCAAGCTTACATAGGCTTTAAAGTTCATTCTGAGGAATGTGTGTAATTGTGACAAGTTGAATTTATATGTCCCTTTTTGTTTCTCTCTAGCAGCTTTTATTCTCTCTTATTGTTGAATTTCTGAAATTTCAGTTGCTATTTCTGATGGAGAGATCCATGTCTGGCTGTGGTTATTTGGAGTTTCAGAAGTCTTTTGTACTTCAATATTGAATTATTTCCCAAACAGTGGAAAATTTATGTTATCATTTCAGTGAATAAATTGTTTATACCTTTTAAGTCATTTTCCAAAATTTGAGCTTTGTTTCTTCCTTTGTTTCTTTGTTTCTTCTTGTGTCATTAAGAAGCTACTCAATTCCCCTTCCAGGAGTCATGTCATCCTTAGGATATTACTGAGTATATAATCTATATCTTATCTTCAAGAATACAAAACATCCTATGTTCCAGAATGAGAGGTATCAATGTTGTCAAAATGGCCATATTACCAGAAATAATGTGTAAATAAATTGCAATTCCAATCAAAATAGTAACAGATCTTTTCAGGGAGATAGAAAAAAATCATAAAATTTATATGCAACAAGAAGTGATTCACAAAACCAACACAATTCTGAACAACAATAACAAAAGAGGAGACACTGTAATATCAGGCTTTATGTTATAGTACACAGCTAGAGTGATAAAAACATTGAGCTACTGCACAAAACCAGACATGTGGATCAATGGGATAGAAATGAGCATGCAGAAAGAATCCACAGGCACATGTACACCTGATCTTTGACAAAAGAAGCCAAAAACCTTACACTGGCAAAAATGTAACCACTAGAACAGCTGGTGATGGGAAAACTGGTTATCTGCATGTTAAAACAGAAAAACCAAACTTGCTCAAATTTAAAATAGGTAAAAATCTTGAAGACAAAGGCATAGGAGGGAATTTTCAGAACAGTACAGCAACTGCACAAGAAATAACAGCAACAATAAAAAAATTATATCCAATTAGTAAGTTTCTACACAGCCATGAAAACAAACAACAGAGTAAAGAGATGACCCATAGAATGAGACCAAAACTTTGCTAGCTACTCTTTGGACAGAGAACTACTATCTAAAATGTAAATGAAGTTTTTATAAAACTCGCACATCAAAATAAAACCCCAATCAAGAAATGGACAAGTGAAATTAACATAGTTCCCAAAAGAAGAGGTACAAATAGCCAAAGAGCACATTTTAAACATTCAGGACTTTTGGCTGTTTGAGATATAGAAATGAGAACAACACTGAGATCCCATCTTGCTCCAGAAACAGGGCCTGCCACAGACTCAAAGCACAAGAAATGCTGGCAAGGGGGGCGGGGGGAAGCCTTTCTATGTTGTTGGTGGGAATGTACCTAAAATAACCACAGTGGGATCAGTATGGAGAGTGATCCAAAAATTAAAGCTAAAAATTCTATTTGACCCACCTGTTCTTCTTTCTGGAAGAATTAAAGTCGTTATATTGCTGTGATATATTCCTATCCATGTTTATAACAATGCACTTTATAAACACCAAATTACAGAAGTTGCATGTATCATCCTCAGGTACATGGGCAATAAAATCTGTGACGTGCAGAATGGAGCATTAGCAATCAGTAGGCTAACTTTGAGTAATTTGTAGGAAAATTGATGCATATTGAAGACATTGGCTAAGTGAAATAAATCAGACAGAAAATGTTAAATGTTACATGGTTTTCGTAGATGAGAAAAATAAATTATAAATAATTTCAAGAGCAAAATAAAAAATGATGTGAAACACGATGGTAGACTTTATGTAGATGAGATGAGGATTTTATGATGGGGTGTTTGGAGAACATATGAGGAAAGCACAATAAATAGAATGAAGATGTTATATATACATGTACCAGTTCCTTACAATAAGGTTTTTGTTATATATCACCAACATCTACTAATAAAAATTTTTAAATGTAAGTTCATTTTGAAATAATTTCATTGACATCAGTTTACTGAATAGAAATTCAGGCATGTTTTACAGAACAACAAGCTATACTTTGTATATAATACCTATATTAATTAGTATAGACCCAAACTCATAACCACTCACATTTCCATTGTCTAAAAATTCAAATAATTAATATTCATGCGATAAAATACAATAAAGCATTGCTAGTTAATACTATCAATAATATTCAATAATGAAGACAAGTTTCCCAGTGCTCTTATAATCTGCATATAAATTACAAATATAGAAGAAATTACTAATTCCATTTATATGAAGTTTCAAGCAGGCATCATAGATACAGTATGTTAAATAGTGACAGTGAATGTAAGCCTATTTTCAAGTGTTGCAGTCCTATTAATATATTCAAAAGACATATAACCTAAGGGACAGAGGAGACAAAAGAAATCTGTAGGTAAATGACAATATTCCCTTTCTTGAGCAGTTACATAGAGCTGTGTGCTCTTTTCAAAAATCTACAGAGTGGTGCCCCTGCAAGCTATAATACCTGTTTCATTCTTTATACCTACAGATCACTGTAAGAAGTCAAAACATACACCTAGGAGAAGTGTTGGCACTAAGAATGTATGTGACTTAAGAAACTCACAGAGCCACGATGAGAGATGGTGATCCCCAGTAAATTTCCCAAAGGAATGACAGTGTTATGTGTCTGAAACATTTAATTTGACCGTGGGCTCCAGCAGTGTAATATTCAATCTCTTCTCACTCATGATCTTTTTGCTGATCCTAAACATAGGAAAAATCAGGCAAGCAACAGAGTTCAGTAGTTAAAATGGGCAACCACTGTAGATGGGAGAATTTGCTTTAAATTCTACACCCCTGGAGTTCCTGGAGCTCTTCAAAAGGGCTTGAGAACCTCAGCACACAAGTGTTGCCAGTCGGCACACTTCACAACTCTGTGAAGATGAGGAAAATTTGAATACAAAACTCCATGATAAAGCCCCTCAGGCTAAAATCTGCTAGTGTGTGGTGCTCAGTGCAGAGGTGCATTATGAAGGCACTAAAACAGAATGAACAAGAAGCAGTTATCAGGTTCTTGAGAATCAAATTAGTGGACCACACACCACACCCATCTATGTAAAGGAAGGAAGAATGTTTAAGAGGAGAGAAAGGGGCTGGGCATATAGTTCAGAAGCACAGCATCTGCCTGGCAAGCATGAGGTCCTGAGTTTGAATCCTAATACCAAAAAAAAAAAAAAAAAGAGAAATTCTCCACATTCCAACCACACTCTGTAATAAAACCACTCCTGTTACAAAAATCTGGGTGTGAGTTGCCTTTTCCTGGTGACTGACTTTTATCTTTAGTCCAGAGTACTCCACATAAAAAATGAGATGTGTACTACCCTGACCATGTTAAGTGAAATCCAATATTACCCATGTGAAATATTCATGTAAATTGTGTTTTGCTAAGAGGATTCCTAGAGTTGAATGTATAACCTTTAAGTAGCACTTACAGTACATAACTCACTGCTATAATGCCATACATATGGTATTTTATTTGATATTCATAATTTTATGATATATTCACTGGCATAATTTTCCTGAAAAAACACAAAGCATTCATATATAAAGAAAACGAGGAATTTGTAAATCCATACTCTACTTCAGGGTAACTTCTGAAAAGAGTTAAAATCATCATATTACAGTAAAACAGGCATAACCATGATTACAGTAACACAGTTCACAATAGCTAAATCATAGCAGCAGCCTATATCCCACCAAGAGGGTAATATATACAGACAGTGTATACAATTGAGCACTACTCAGTTATAAATAAGGATATATTTGAGTTACCTGTAGGAAAACAGATGGATCCTGAGAGGCTAAGTGAAAGAAATCAGACGCGAAGCCTTAACTATCACACAGTTTCCTTTATTATGAGAACCAAAATATGAATAATTTTAAGAATAAAATGAAAAAGAAGACAGGAAACAGGGAGCTGGACTCTGGAAGGTGGAAAGGGGATCTGGAGAAAGGGGGAGAAGCGGGCAGGGGAGCAAAGAGAGGCACAGATGACCAAGAGGCCTAGGTATGTACCAGGTCCACAAGGTGGTTGTAATCATTAGGTATCACAAATGTACTGTAGCAATGAAAAGCAAAAGATATTTTAAAAATGTATGTGCTACATGGGGCAGACAGCAGACTTGAACCTGAGGAACCTAATGGGAAAGCCTGAAAGTGAACTGCCGTGCTACAGTGACGAAACATGTCATCTGTGCTTTTGAATTATGCAGACCTGCAGCTGGTTTTTATGCATGTCATTTCATGTTACATCATTGGCATTTTAAAATAAATTTTATTCTAACACATTTCCATGTCTCTGTTGATTTGATTGTAAAGTTCAATATCGAATATTAACGTAGCATTTAAAATCCTTATAAAATATAGTTGCACTAGTTACAGTTTAATCCCAAAAGATGTTGCCACATGTGGAAACTGCAATTACTGAATTTAAAACTGGCACAACATTATTTTGAAGTATGAAGAATCATTTCTGATGTTAAATGGACAAAAATACTGGGGCCTTTATCAAGGAAATTACTGCACACCATTACTCTGCCCCTAAAGCATGATACCTTAAATAATAATTTGTATTAAAATACCACAGCACAGAACCTAATTTAGTACTGACTTCTGATCATTATTTATCAATTGCTTAATGCATAAGTCCAGTGAAACTATTAGAAAGAAGGAAAATTTGCAAAATACATTGAAATACGAGACACCAAATAGGATGGAATAAGAGAACCTAAACTGATAAAAATTTGGATTTTAAAAATCAAAGAGAAATAAGCTTCTATAATACAACAGCACAGATCATTCCAAGAAACAAAAAAGTAGGTTAAAATATTTGAATAGAGAAATTTCTCTAAAAAGGATACACAAATTGCCACCTGGTAAGCAAAAGCATAGTCAATATAAGCAATGATGTGGGAAATACAAAGAAAGCTGCAGTGCATTAACAGCGTGTAACATGTGCTATAATGACTTCTAGCAATTCCTAAAGACAACAAAAGTAGAAAGAACTTGGAAAAATTGGACCTTTACATACAATTAAAGGGAATGCAGACTTTGGAAAAAATTATGGATGTTCCACACAGAAGAAATTCCTGTCATCTAGTCCAGCACTCTGGCTTCTGGGTGTTTGTGAAAAATAATTGAAATCAGGATCTCGAAGTGACATTAGAACTCCTGTGTTCACTGTAGCCCTAGTCACAAAAGCCAGCATTAGGAATCATCTAACTTCCTACTCAGGGACAAACGGAAAAAATGTGTATATATACAGTGGGATATGAACCAGCTTTTTAAAAGAAGGAGAGTCTGTAGTCAGTGACTGTTTAAGTAGCTTAACGATGTTATGTTGAGTGAAATGAAGCAGACAGTTGCTGCATTTACTGCCTAATCAATGCACAAAACAGCACAGAGAGATTGGGATGCTGGTGTCAAGGAGATAGGCAAAAGAGACAACTGTGAGTTCCTAATTAGTAAGCATTAAGTCCCAGGTAAGTATAGTAATATGAAAACATTCTGGGTATCATTCTATGACATTGTATATGTAGTTAACAACATTTCATTGTAGTTAAAATTTTTTTGTTTGTGTGCTGCTGAAGTGAGTCAAGTACCCATAGAATGTAAGGAATATACTTCCTGTGAAGCATTCTTACTACACTAAAATAAACATTAGAACATAGGATTGGGACACAGCTCATAGTAGAGCTCTTGTTTAGCATGTGTGAAAGAATCCGTGGGCTTGATCCTTACACTGATTTTTAAAAATCTTTGAACTTTAGTTTTTTACTTGGACTGATAGGAATCAACCCCAGGGCCTGATAAATGTAGGCAAATGTTCTACCACCAAGATACATCACTAATCCCAGAGAAATGTATTATATTTTGAAACTGAATAATACAAGACATAATTTATATGAATAGCTGTCCGCAGCCTGCAATAATGAAGCTCCCATTTCATTAAATGCCTTCCTTAACTTCAACAGGGAAGGCAGTCTCACCATCACGATCAGAGCGTGGGTGTCTTCAGTAGCTGACAATTACTCTTAGTGCTACATATATCAAATACATATACTCAGATTTTTAACACACATTCCTATTTCACAAATGACTTCAGATACATTGTTTCTGCAAAAAGTCAACAATTCCTATAATTCAATTTAATCTTTCACCTAAGAATGAAGGTATAATAAGATTCCACTAATAATAGTGACTTTACACATTCATTAAT
This sequence comes from Dinomys branickii, assembly GCA_004027595.1. Lineage (NCBI taxonomy): Eukaryota > Metazoa > Chordata > Mammalia > Rodentia > Dinomyidae > Dinomys > Dinomys branickii. Next base: position 27,546 of record PVLD010006635.1, on the reverse strand, counting down.
GTAAGTCTACGAAAACAACTTAAATGTCACTATTACAATTTTTAAGCTCAGAAAGCCTTATATTATTATCACTGTGTTAATTTACCAACAATCACCTTGGTGATAATTTCCTTAAATTAAATGAAGAGACATGAGGAATTCTCATCTCTTTCTACCTGCTGAGCATATCGATAAGGAGCTAGTCATCACTGTTTCTTTGCACTATTGCTAACAAGCAAAGCCTTTCCCAGACATAAGCATTTTCTCAGATGGTCTTCCGTTTCTGAATCTGCCTCTGAGATTGAAATGCAAAATACTTTTTTGTTTTTTTGAGGCAGGACTTCACCTTATATTTCAGGATGGCCTTGAACTCACTTTTTAGTCCAGGCTGACCTCAAACTTGCAGGGATCCTCCTGCCTAGTATCTGGACTACAGACACACACCACCACACTCGGCCTTGAAATACAAAATACTTACTTGATGCTTACCTGTACATGATGCTGAACTTACTGTGAGGGTGATGACTGCCAGTATACAGGGGAAGCAGGGAGCTGGACCTGATATATAGGTTTCTGAGTCTGTGGCCTCTCTCCCCCTGAACAGTAATTATCACTTCACCTGTACTAGTGATGACTCTCGAGGCCTGGGAACACAGTGATATATCTGAAGAACGTTTTGGCAGTTGTTAATTACTGCAGTCAGTTGCAACTTTCTTGTGACTATCTCCAAAGAGACCATTGAAAAGTATGGAAGGAGGCCTCCCATTTTCATCATCTCTTGAGGGCTGCAAGTTTCAAGAAATGTGGTCTCTTGTATGAGGAATGGACAAAGAGGCGTATATGTCTATCTTGCTCACCTGAATATCTCTATTTGCTGGCCCTGCCAGGTGAAGGAAATTTCTCTTGGTGGGTTTTACGGGTAGTGATGAAGAGGAAGCTATTTGCCAACTCAGTAGCTGCATGGCAGGTACCAGGACGTATGTTAATGTGCTAATGCAAAGGAACCACATTCTGGTATGACAGCAGCAATTGGAGTCACTTCGTGGAGTTTGCACTGATCTGATGCCCTTCTCCACGACACACTTATCTTCTGCACAGGCAAAATGAGAGCATTAAGTGGAGATGGAGTGGGAACACCACCCCTCCATCTTTCACGTCCTTATGGTGGCATTAAAATCATCATGTCACTCTAGAGATGAAATATTGGTTTTGGTTTACTGTTTTCTCAGGTAAAGGAAACTCTAATGACTTCCATTTGGCCATTCTAAATGTAATAGCTTCATACTAAGATTAGGAAACCAGTATCAGGAGTCTGTTCTAGTCATGCATTCTAAAACTGGGGAAAACACTAGAGTACAGATTTGGGGATCTGCTGCACCCACTATGAGTTGGGTCTTTGCTTAAACTTCATTGGGCATCTGACTTCCACAGGTCCCTACTCTTATTGGAGGAGTAAAATAATATTTTAGACTCCCTGTAATCAACTTTTTTTCAGAATCATTGTCCAGTAATTCCCAAAATGTGATAATTTCCCTATCACCAAAGTATAGTTAGTTACCATGATAAAAAGCTGTAGGTCCCTTTGGGAAAGGATGTGGGAAAAGGCTGACTGTAGAAATTACTGACAATATACACGAGTCCCTCCTCCTGAAGGTGAGGCATGCTATGTGACTCTCCTTACTCTTCTCTCGTTGCTGAGACAAAATACCCAATGCCCAAAATTAAGCAAGGAAAGGTTTATTTAGCTTACAGTGTGTGGAGGTTTCAGTCTATAGTCAGCTGGCTTTAAGGCAGTGTAGGAGGGCACAGAGACAGCACTGCAAGTTGGTAAAGACAGCAAAAGCAATGAGAACAAAAAGAGGAGGGGGAACAAGCCTTTCCTCCCTCCTTACATTATATGCCAGCTCTCTGCCCACAGGGTCTCCCAGCCCTCCTCTTGCACAGGCTCATGATGTGGAACTGCTGAGTCACTGACCCAAGCATCTAGACTCCTCAGGTTGACACTGTGTATCAATCATAACAGCAACCCATGAAGACATTCACTTTTCTTCCAAAGAACTCTTCAAGCTTCCCAACTTTTATAAGCACAGCTCTGAGGAAAAGTATAGGAATGCATGTTAAGGGTGTGGTTTAATGGTGGCAGAAACATATGCCTATATCTGCCTGAGTTTACAAATATGGGCACATTAAGTAGACATTCTGAATTTAATGTTGCATCTTGTGGAACTTTCAAAAAGTGTGAATGGTTTATTTGGCTTGTGGACAGAAGTATGCATCAAAAACTGGGTTACTGCGATTGAGATAGAGATACCTGACATTCTTTGGTTTACTGTGGAGGGGATTCATAGACTCAGGGAAATGGGAATTCTGATTTGTCATGTTAGACCTAGTACTTCACACTAGGATGATCTGGAAAGTGTACCCTTTGCTAACACTTTCAGAAACATTCATGAGGGGAACACCAGCATCCTTAAAGAGCCTTGTCATTGCTCTTCTCTGCATGCCAGACCATCTCTGCCTGACTGGGACCTGCTACTCAACTGGAGAACTTAAAGGCTGTTGGTTTAATTTGATTCCAGAGTGGCAGGGCTCAAGTGGCAGCATTCAGCTCCCAAAGACAAGCTGCACATAGTGACCATAATGCACAGCAGAAGCAAAGCAATGATTGGAGTGATCTGACATCTGTAGGCCTATGGTATTTGCTGGGAAGAAACAGCATCCACAAATGTAAAATAGACAGGAAGTCTACTAAACCTTTACTAGATTTATGTAATTGGAAAAAAATAAAAACAAATGAACAGACATAGAATTCAAATCATAGTAAAGAAAGAATCACAGCCGCACATCTAGACTCCAGATTTGAGTTAGTTTGCAGACAGTGAACACTTTGAATGAATTAGCAGGGCTGCAGCTCACTGCAGGGTACCCTGTGGGTGTGTATCATGAAGCTGCAAGGTCTGCATTAGAAGGCTGAAGAGTCTATGCTGGAGGCCTTGTTTTGACTGTCCAAAGGCCAGTGTGGTAAAGACTGCAGTGCCTCTGAAGAAGCAAAAGCCAGCCTCCTACTTTCTGTTTGTATTTGATCCAGACTACAAGCCTGATGGTTGTTGCTACCCACATCCAGATTGGGTCTTCCCTCTTCAGTAAGCTGATCTTTCAGACATACACAGAACTGTGCTAAACTAATCCACTAGGCATTTCTTATTCAACTTGACACCACAGTTACCCATCACAGCTTCTGAGAATTTGGAGGAAAAAGATCCTGCTATCTTTTCATTGAAATTGTACCTTAATACATTCCCTATGGAAGTCAATATGGAGTTTCCTCAAAAAACCTCAAAACAGACCCCGTATTTTGTCAATCTACAGCATTCCTGACAGCACTATACTGAGAGTAGTTAAAGTCAGCATTCTCTAGGGATACTTGCATAGCCCTTTCTACTGTGGCACAATAAACAGTGACAACATGTTAATGAATTCATAGCCTAATGGGATTTTAGGAGTGCAGGCCAACTGAAGGAAGTAGGTTACTAGGCGGCATCACTTTGAAGGGTATAACTAGTTTCTGCTTCCTTCCACCCAGGCTCTCTCAAAGTCTGTTTCCTGGCTTCCAGAAAGTGAGTACCATTACTCCTGCTGGCCCTTCTGTGATGTCCTTTGGCCATAAACTTACACCATGATGATTCTATGCTGGAACATTGAATGATGCTTTAAAACTGCTGATACCAGACATCAAAGTTATCTTGACTAATTTAGTAGTTTAAGATCCCTTGGTTAGACACCTTGCCCCAGCACTGGAGACTAACACTTTTGAGCTTACCCTCTTTGTAACAGAGGGGGATTGTTTTGCTCTCAGGATGTTCACATTTGGATGAGGTTTATCTCCCAAATGCGTTTTGTTAGAAAATGTTTGTGTTGTGCACCTGCTGTGAGATGACAGGTCGTGGGGGTGATCTGATGTTGGAAATTTTAAAAGGAGCTTTTGGGGCACCCTGAATAATTCACATGAGAGTCTTGTTAGGAGAATGAAAGACTAGTCTCTTTATCCCCTCAGATTTCTTTTCCACCTGTGATCTGTTCCTCCTGTGCACAACCACCCTATGATAACAGCAGCCATTGTGTTGTGCAGCAGGGGCCTGTCCCATGAACTGAGCTGACCTTGTTGCATTTCCTTGAGCACCCAAAATTGTGATACACATAAAGCACTTTCCTCTGTAAATTATTCAGCAGCAGGTATTTTATCACAGAAATCAGAAACAGCAAACCATTCAATGTTTTCTGCTCCACATACATCTGATGTAGAGACTGTTCCTTCAGATGCAAGGAAGGTTAAAATTCCACATTGTCTCCTTGACGCTCACCAGTATTCATTATGCTCAGATTATCTCCCTTTTAAGCAAGGAACAAATTCTTACTCTGGATCATTGAAGACTTCAGCTTTGGGAGATAGTAAAACCAACACATCCCTAATTGTTTCTGTCTTCCACGCTGTACTAACCCGATGGAGACTGTCTAACAGTTTATTGATGAAGTATTGAGAGATCACAGGCAATGATTTCTGTGTCAGTGTGGTGGAACAATTTAGAGACTAGCTGTAGCATCACCATCCTGGCCAAAATGGTTTAACATAAATCAGTGTTTCAGAAGATTGACAACCAATATTGATAGTGGAGAGCATCATGGCATAGAAGTGCAGCCCTTAATGGCAGATACTCTCATGTAGTTTTCAAAGTGTTCTATGTCACTCACAGGACTGCTATTCAAGTAGTTTGAGGGACAGCACAGTTCTGAGACATATTATTTCCCATAGATCTCAAAACTTCTTTTACCCTGTTTTTCCTGTTCTGTGGCCAGAGCCTTCTATCCCTACATAGTAAGCAAATCTATTTTCCACCCTAGATATTGACATTATCTATTGTATTGAAGGTTCTTCGTGGGCAAAAAAATAACCAACAAAATACAACTGACAGAAAAACCAGTATGTGTATCTGCCAAAAAGACAGAAAATCCATAGAAAGTTCTATTTAAACTTATGTCTGTCACCCATTTCTTCACTGTACTTACTTTAGCATGTTTTCTTGAGTAAGCAATTTAGTAAGTAATTTCATCAGTCAACCCAACAGCTAGAAGTAAATCCATTCACTTTACAACCAAAACAATTTATTCAGATGGATATGAGCAGGGCAGTGAGCACCAGAATTGGGACAACATGCTTTATTGACACCATTATTCCCATGAAAGTCCCACATTCAAACAGCTAAATTGCGCATCAGTCCCCCTCAGAAAGATGTATGGTCTCTCCTTGCACTTCTGAATTGTCTGTCTTAGTGAGTTGAGGAGTAAATAACACAAATAATCTACAAAATATTATGAATTTCTGATAAGAGGAGGAATTTTTGTGCTTCTCATCCAGACAAACCAGGACATGGATATAGAGGAATCCTGGCTCATGACCAGAAAGGGGCTGACAGCTGGAAAACACAGAGAGAAGAGGCGAGAAATATTCTCCAACCACCAACCGAGATTATAAAAGAGGGCAGTGAAAATGTGAAAGATGGAGGAGATGATGTAAAATGCTACAAAGGTGCTCACCAGGACAAGGACGCTTCTGGTGGCCCTTGACTCAGGGGATCTGGAGGAAACACTGGTGCTATGAATGTGCTTAACCTGCTGTTTATGTCGGTATAGGAGAAAAATTATAGAACTACTGGTGCATATTGTTAGCACAATAAAAGAAACCTCGGGCAACACTACTAATGCAATATAGACTGAGGTCATGGTTGTCCCATAATCTACAACAGTACAGAATCCCAGATGTCTTTCCTTTGTGATGTTTCTGCTTTCTGCTTTCCCAGATACATGTAACACATACAGAGGAAAAATGAAATGTACTCCCATGTGCAGCAACCAGCAGAGGGCCATGCAGAAGCCAATGTACTTCGGAGCTTTTATTTTAAGATTCTTCCAGCAGGAGTTCATGGGGCTGATTACAATAGTCTGGAAGACACACAAGAGACACACAGTACAAATGGACATACTCCTGCCCACTCTGTGGACATACAAGGTAACTTTGCATCTAAATTCATTGAATAAATATTTCAACCCAAATGCTACTATTGTCTGCGAAGATCCATTTGAAAGAATAACTAAAGAGTTAGCTATAAACAAGTGCATGAGAATCAAATCTATGGATCTCAATTTGCTTTGCATATGGTCAAGAAAAACGTAATGGTGAAGAAGAGAGAAATTTCCCAGCATTCCAATCACAGTCTGGAATAAAAACATTATTCCTACTGCCAAATCCCTGGAAGCTGCTTTGTGATTTCCTTCTAAAATTTCCTTTAAATTATGCTGACAGTCATTTCTTTGAGCAAGGCTCATTGTAGAAATAGATTTACGGCCAAAAGTTACTTTAGTGCTGTGCTCTTGGGGAACTGGAACAATTTCAAGAAGCAAGAGGACACGGGAAGAATTTTCTGCACATTTCATAGGTTTGTCATCACTAAAAAGGAGTTCTTGTTAACCTGGGGCGAGAAGGAACAACACAGAAAGAATGAACTTTCAACATCTTCAGTAAGAACAAAAAATTATGTTATTCACGCTAAAAGAAAATCTCAACAATGGTCAAAATCATATTTCTCTTGTAAATATTTAAGATAAATATGATACATTTTTGTAAAAATTATTTGTGTGATACAGGGATGTGAAATTATTTGTTAGAAAATATGTTAACCGTATGGATGCAATGACAGATTGTGTTAAAATTCAGAACTACTTTCATCAAAATACAAACATAGTTGTGCACAATGGGATAATGAAAAATACAGAAAAACGGAGATAGAATAGAAAGAGGAAAAAGAGACATAGAAACATGCCTTCATCTTAAAGATTTCCTCAGATTATGCAAAAGAATAAAAAATTGGAAACATATTTCACTTAAATTTCAGAAATAACAATTTATTTAGCTGATAATGAGAATACTGTAAGTGTTTCATGTCCTCATTAACCAGAAAAACTCAAATAAGATCACTCTGTGGTACCATCCTACACCATGCTGTATGCGAAAATCAACACGACAGGAAATACCAAAGTTGGTAAGAATATGGATAAACTATGAACTTGTCTGTGTAAAAAGTATTTTGGAAAAATGTTGAGTAGCATCTCTATAAGTCTTTGAAATGCAACTTTATACTGTACTAATTTTATTTCTGTAAATTTATTCATGTAATAATCATAAATGAGTATTACATGTCTCATGAGACATGTAATATACACATGAGATAAAATATACACATTCTCTATAGAAACATGTGTACTGACTCACAGTAGCCCCAATCTCAAAACTATCCCCATCCCCACTAACAGGATAATAACTGAATTAATGGACATTATGCCATGAAATAAAACCTAGAAATGCTCATGAATAATATGAATAATATTGAGAAAACATGAAGATTTCCCTAAAGCTGTTGTGAAGGTCATACAAATGAAATATGAAAAATTCCACTGAGTCCATGTACATAAAGATTTAGCTGGCATTAGTGATGTAATATCTTAAACATGATAAATGATGTAAGCCTATATTTTATTGCCCCACTCTTCAAGTATATACAAGAAAATTATACAGTTGGGGTTAGTTACTAAGAGAAGATAGATGGGAACTAGGCCAAATGACCATACTACATGTGTTTCTTGGTCTCCCTGTTACATAGAGAATTGTGTTCCATTTGTGAAAATCGCTCAAATGTGTACTCACAAGCTGAGATGGCTCTGTCATTCTTTACACATACTTGTCACTAAAAGAAGTCAGGGTATTTATCTGGAAGAAGTGTTAGTGCTAAGAATATGTGCTACCTACCACACGTGACTGCACAGGGTGAAACTCACATGCAGCAACTAGCACAGTGGATGATGCTGAACAAGGTACTTCTCAGAAGAATGGCTCTGGTGCACTTCGTTTTTTGTTCTGTTTTATTTTCTTAATGGTGTGTATCTTGACTCTAATTTTGTCATGGGATCCAGCAGAATAGTACTCTGACTCTTTTCTGAGGTGTTTATGCTGGTGCATTTGGCAATCCTAAACAAAATAAAAAGTGAGAGGAATAAAATCTGAGGATGTGAGTACAGGGAAGAAGTAGGGAACGATTGGTATGTAAAATACATTAAAATATGATATGTATGTCTACTGATTCCTCAAAATGAAAGTAATTACTATGTATCACAAACACACACCACCTACAAAATACAAGTAATACAGACTACAGTAGATTAAAATGGGCAAACATTTGTAATTGGGAGAATTTATATGAAGTTCTATACTTCTGGAGTTCCTGGGGCTCACCATAATGGCTACAGTATTATACTTTAATGCCAAAGAACTCACACCACATATAAGCTCAATTTATTCACAAAAAACTAGCTCAATATTATTTCATTAGTAGAAAGATTCATTTTCTGACATTAGAGAAAGAAAGCTACTAGGGTATCTATTAAGGAAATGACTGAGCAATGTTGCTCTACTGCTGAAATGTTGTCCATGAAATACTAATAATGTGTTACAATAGCATAAGATACAAATTACTTCAGTGCCGATTACTGTTTAAAGTCTGTGTTAATTGAAACTTAGGAAAGCAAAATGAGTTAGGAAACACATCAAATGCAAGAGATATAGGCCAAATGTGATCTGGAAAGTCTAAAATTTTGACTAGCACTGATGCTGAAATTACAAAGAAATGAACTTCTACATCTCCATAGAAAAACATCCCAAACAAGAAATAGTAGTCAGTTAAAAGTGGGCTAAATGTCAAGATAGAGGTTTCTGTAAGAAATACATATGAGTGGCCAACGGGTATACAAAATCATGCTGAACTTCACTAAAGATGTGGGAAACGCAAAGCAAACAACAGATTTTATAATAGATGTGAGTAACAACCAAAGAGGTGGAGAAACTGGAATCTCATACATGGACCTTGGCAATGGGCGCTTTGGAAAAAAATTATGGATGAGCCACAGACAAGGGGGTCCTGCCAACTGGTCCACCAATCTCACATTTGGATACCTATGCAAAACATTGAAATCTGCATTACAAAGGGATAGTAGAACTTCCATGTAAATCATAGCAACTATAACTATAACCTCTATGAGGAAGCAGCATTCCTTTCCCTGAAGGATAACAGATAAAAAATTGTGCTATATATACACAATCGAGTATTATTCAGCTGGACAAAATTTAAGGATAATATGTTGAGTGAAATATGCAATTGCAGACACACAATACTGCATGATCTCATTTGTATGTGCAATCTAGGTTACACATGGATTGAAAAACACAGGGTAGAATGATGGTTCTCATTCTTTGGTGGATGGCCAAAGAGGAATTGCTAACCAACAAGTATAACGTCATGGATAAGTAAGATGAATTCTAGAGCTCTTATATGTTTTTTTTAATTTTATTTTAAAAAAATAAAAGTACAAAAACATATTAACAAACAGACACCAATTAGCATAAAAAATAGTACAATCACAACTGATCTATAGACAAGGTGACATGGCTCAACAGTGGTTATTGCTTTATCCATTGATATCTTCGAAGTGTAAATATATGAACCCATATACAGACATGCAAAATTGGTCAGACCATTAATCCTCTTAGCGACAGAAAAACACAAAAACCAAACATCCAAAGACAGAAAACAAAACAGGCAAACAACAACAACAACAACAACAACAAAAACCACCAATAGTTGCTGCTTTGCATATTGATATTCAGCTATAAAGAAAGACAGTTTTGAGGACTTTGTAGGCAAGTGGTCAAAACTGGAGTTCATACTCATAAGTGAAATAAATCAGCAATACATGTGCAGGCAACGCATTGTATCACTGGTGTAAGAACCCGAGCGTGGGAATATAAACTAAGAGACATGAAGGAAATCTGTTCAAAAACAAAGAACAGATGGGACGAGGGAAAGGAGAAAAGAAAGAGACAGAAATGTATGTATGTATATATGAATATACATATATGCA